>CAJNIZ010030824.1:39809-60948 GCA_905231905.1 Symbiodinium pilosum
TAGGGGGTTGGTGAAAGTTACTAGTCAAGGAGTGGTCTATGGGATCTGGTAAAGGGGGCTATTGAGAGGGTATATAACATAGGGACTACAAGAGGGATCTCTTCCTACTAACCCTGCCCAAACCCCAAACCCAACACTTCATGCAGTTCCTGCTAGACCAGCCTAAACGCAAAACCCGTAAACTTGCTGCGTGGTAGCCTTCATTTCTTCACCATTCCACCCTTCCCAGGATTTGTCACCAGGCACGTTTTCCCGCCTCAGGCATTGCCTCCTTCTTGCGATAGAGGCCCAGAGCGTCCCCGACCTCAGCGAAAGATACGGTTTAGGATTTAAGGCTTCGGCAGGCTAATGCCATGGGTATTTATTTTGGAGGCCTTGGTAGGGTATTTGGGAGGATCCGGATCCCCAACTATGCTATCCCACATGGCACTCTATGAGTTGGGTCAATCCCCCCGCCCAGTATGGGGTACCACAAGACACTGTTGTAGATAGATTACGGCCTCATTAATTCCATGGGAGCTATAACTGACCATAGGGGGATTGACCTAATTTATGAGCTAAACCCTAAATCCTAAACCCTAAATCCTGTATCCTAAACCCTAAACCCTAAACGAACACATCGTGCTCAAATCCATGGAGGCATGCGGCAGTGGCTGGGATCGCTGAACGGAAGGGCCTGTCACGCCATTTTGTGTTGGGCTTTAGGGGTTTAGGGCGTAGGAATGATTTAGGGTTTAGGGGCTTGGGGGTTTAGGGCTTCAGGGTTTCAGGGCTTGGGGCCTTGGGGTGGATTCTTGGTCAGGAAGGTCCAGGGCTGCTTGAAGTTTAAGGCTTTAAACTTTGAGGTTGGAGCGGCGCCTAGTGTTCAGGGGCGCTTAGGATGTGCTTGACCGAATGAATTTGGGTTCAGGGCAGTTTAGGGTTGAGAGTTTCGGGTGGGGGCTAAGAAGGGAGGCTAGCCTTTCCCAGGGATCCTCTGCAAGCAATCCTGGGTCTAGTCTACACCCCTTAAGTAGATAGAATATGGGGTATATGGGGATCTTATTACAATATACCCAAAGCTACATTCTGTCTACTTAAGGGGGACTATACCCTAAACCCTAATCCCTACGCAGTAGTTTCCATTTTCTTTTCCATTATCCCAATATAGCTCCAATATATACCCGACATAATCCTTATATACCTCCAATACATACCCTATAATCCTTATATAGCTCCAATATATACCCTATAACCTTTGTGTAACTCCAATATATATCCTATAATCCTTATCCAATTCCAATATATATCCTATAATCCTTATATACCTCCAATACATACCCTATAATCCTTATATAGCTCCAATATACACCCTATAACCTTTGTGTAACTCCAATATATATCCTATAATCCTTATCCAATTCCTATATATATCCTATAATCCTTATAGAACTCCAATACATACGCTATAATCCGTATATAACTCCAATACCTACCCTATAATTCCTATATAACTCCCACTTTACCCTTTTCGTGGAAGAACCGCAGGCCTCACGGCAGCTTCCTTCAGCTTCGCGTCCGAGGCCGTGGGTCTGTTGCAGAGCATCACGCCCTTGTAGTTGCCCAGCCTCGTTAAGCTGGATGTGCGGAAGGGTGTGAGGGGCATGTAATGTATGCATACATATACACATAAATACTACATGTATGTATGTACCCGCGCATATAAACCTACTTACATGACGTGATAGAAGGCTGACTTGCGGATGGTAAGCTTAATAGCTACTCTAACACCTAAACCTTGGGTACTGCCCCCACCCAGTAACAGTCTATACTAGGGGTCATATTAAGGGCTATATACAACTATATTATAAAATATTATCCAACTGTTACTGAGTGGGGGCAGTACCCAACCTAAACCCTTAAACCCTAAACATCGATCTATCCAACTGCGGCGTCTTGCTGAGCTACATGCTCTGCCATGGGCGGGGGTGACGCGAAGCTATCCTCCTCCAGAGATGGGCAACTAAGGGCCCCATAGGAATGATATGGGTTCAGGGTTTCAGGGTTTAGGGTTTACAGTTCCTCCAGACAGAATTCCTGAGTTTCCCTACTGATATGAACCAGGATCCAGGATCCGAAGCTAATGGCTCAAACAAGAAATCCCAGAAGCCTTAAGCCCAAAACCCAAAACCCTAAACCCCTATTGTCCTTCTCCATGGCGGAGTGCACCACAGCCGGCGCTCGACTCCCCCCCCCAGCTCCCTTTTGGTCTACACTGAGGGCCAAGATGTAGCACAAATTCGTTCAGAGGGTTTAGGGTTTATGGTTTTTATGGTTGTTACTGTGTTTAGCGTTTAGGGTTTATAGTGTTTAGGGTTGGGACACATCCGATCAGAACTTGAGAAAGCGCTGACATGGCATATACCTCCAACATCGCATAGCCCTTCCGAGAGTTGTAAAGGAATGCCAAGCAAGCAGAAAGGCCCTAAACCCTAAGCCCTAAACCCGAAACCCTAGGCCCTAAACCCTCACCCTAGAAAGCTCTTGCCCTCACCTATTCAGTCAGGAGCTGGGGAGTAAATATAGAAACTATTCAGAGGGTTACATATGAGCTACAGGCTAAACTCCTAATATCTCTCTAATAGCCCCTAAAATACTCCCCCTATATAACCGGAAAGCTTCTGGGGATCAACTGCGACACTTCCACTGAACACCACCAGACATTCGCCCAGGTAGCTCAATTTGCGGCAAGACTTCTTTTCGCCTCTTGACTTGCAATGGCGCACGATGCATGCCCTGTACCTGGGACAGCTCCTACCGCAGCATTAGAAGGTGCTTACATTATGCCTTGACCAAAAACCCTACACCCTGAACCCTGATGCCTGAACCCCAAACCCTATACCTCCAACCCGAACCCCTAAACCCTATAAATCTCTGACGGTCAGAAAAGCTCGATGTTTCCGTTCCCGCTGCACTGCGCAGACATTCAATGTCTTTGTTGCTGATTCAGCCTCCCAGCCCACCTCAAACCCTCAACATCCCTGAACCCTCTAATTCGACATACCATCGCACCTAGATCGGTAAAGAACACATGGGTTCTGTGTCTTGCTAACTCGCTAGCGGTAATCTAAGTGCGCGTCTGAATTGCTACCCCAGCTGCATCCTGAACCGCGCTCAGCCCGCACGTGCAAAACTCCACGAATTGAGAAAATGAAGCCTTCAAGCTCTAAACCCCCAAATCCTGAGACCTAACGTGACCCCTTCCGTCAAACGGCAGCAGAACATTTTAAGCATGCTACAACCAAGAGGAGCTTTCAATACCACTTCCGCTGTGTTGGGGACTTCAGCACCCCTATAAAACAGACTCCTAGAGTCATCTTTATATCATACCTATTAGTGCACCTGATAGAGGGCCTATGATCTGCGTATAGTCTCCACATGTCCCTGAAGTTCCCTCTGGGCCACCGCTCTTGAGAAACTCCCCAGTATTCCGATAAAGTTTTACTCAGTTGGCAAACATCCCACGTGCACCAGCGGCCTGCGGGCAAAACAAAACGCAGCCGGCGCACCCAGTAAAGATGGCGTGTAGAGCTTACAGCAACACACATTCCTGTAGCCCAATTAGCTGCAATAACAGCCACAGCTTATGGATACTTATGGGTTGTCCTACCGTCATTCAGGCATGGCTCCTACTAGACTGCTTCACATGGAGCCAAGCAAGACGGTCGGGGCTTTATACAAACCAACGTCCTTTGAAGGATGTTACCCCTATATCACCAGAAAAATGGCATGGAAACTAATTGCTGTTGAGGGTTCAGGGTTCACAGATATGTCACCCCGCTCTTAGCGTCGCCATGCCGATAGCTTCCAAAAAGTAGGGTCCCGTTATACACCACCAACATGATGATCCGCAATGTAACGGGACCAAGAGGATTTCTGGAAACCCGCACATACGGAAACCTCTTCACGAGGAGAAGAGCTGGCTACTGACTGGACATGACAGATAATGTAGCTAGACTTGTCTAGATTAGGGTCCCCCTATGCCTTCGCTTTGTACCAGTAAAGCCAAATTGGGGCTCAACTCCATTTCTACCCGGGGAAGCATGCGCCGTCCATCGACCAGCCAAGTCCCAGGACGCAAGAGTCAGGTGTGGTTGCCGGAAGGATGTGCACAGCAAGCAGCACTGCCCTTGCCTTCTTCTATGTACATGCGGTGTGGTACCTAAACCCTCCAACTACCTTCTATTTAGGCCTATGTGCCCCCTATTAGGGGCCTTGCGGGCCCAGCTAAGGGTACTAGCAGGGTCCTGGTAGTTCTGTCAAAGTTTGGGATTGGCAGGTTGCCTCCGTGCCTACACGAGGTTGGAAACTTGCTTTCCATCAAGGGCGCATCTGAGAAGGCGCATACAAGAAGTCGAGAAATCAACCTCGAAACAAAGTGTATTTCATCACGGACTTTAGGGTTTGAGTCCAGTTTGGGTAGACTCCGAGGGAGCCTCCAAAGTAGGAGAGACCCCACAAAGAAACCTCAGAAGCGCTGGCCCCCTTTGAGATCTACCTTTAGGGTTAAGTAAGGGTTGAGGGGATGACTTCAAGATTGACGCAACAAAAAGTTGCCGGCAAAGTCCACGAGTGACATAGACCGTATCACCTCTTTCTCAGAATAGCAACTGTAGGAGGCTCATGGAGGTGCACATAAGGGCCTCCCTAAGGGGTTACTTTGAAAACAACTCCCATGCAAGAATTCTGGCATGGAAGCTTTGGTGCCCCCACGGTCAGCTGCTGAAGGGCAGCCAGTTTGGGCCTAAGGTAGGTGCTTTCCAGCCATGGTGCCGCCAGCAAAGAAATTATCTTCTCTAGATCCGAGCTAGAAAGCATAGCCTCATCATCAAAGTCGGGAGGGCATGAACCCTTCAGCACTCTGAACCCTAAACCCTGAGCCCTAAACCTAAACCGCAAAATGACGAAATCTGGTGCACCTCTCCCCGGCCAAGCTTGGGTGTAGGGTTTAGGGTCTATAGGGTTCAGGGTTTTGGGGCTTAGAGTTTAAAGCCTATTTTGGGGGTTCCGTCTTAGCTTCGGCGAGGTGAGCCGTATATCAGGACTGACCAGCATCTGACCCCTGAGACGCCTCCAACTATCCTCTGGTCTGACCTAAATGCCCAGTTTATAGGGTTTAGGGTTTAGGGACCCTAGAAATAATGCTTGTTTAAGGATACCTGAAGGTTCTAGGCACAAAGATGTCTCCTCCACCATGGGGAAGAGGCCTGAGATGCGTGGGCAATGAGGTCGCTGAGCCACACGAGCCGCTGTTTGACAGAGGCGATCAACATTTTCTACATGGACCCCCAAGGTATGTAGAATCATGGCTGTTCTGACGGTTGCTGAGGTTTTTCGACCATGATATGTTACCCTACTTTTGAGGTCCAGGTAGTCGCATCTTATGGACCAGGCTGTCCTATGCTTGGAGCCTAGGGCATTGAAAGCTGGAGCAGTAGCCCCTGCGTGCCCCCCGACTCCCCCCAATCTTCAAAGTGAAAAGGGCACGCAGGGCGGCGAATCTTAATGCAAGATGGCACAATCCGGCGGGCACGCACTCCCTCAAAGAGGTGTGCAAGGCCGTATCCGGGCGTTTCTGAAATGGGGGCTCCCTTGAGGACCCCAGGGAAAACGAGAATTACAAGAGGACTGTGGGGTTCCGCTTAGAGATTGTTTAGGGCTCCTTTGAGAAACGAATGAAAAGTTCAAAACAACTGTGCAGACATCCAGGCAAAATAAAGAAGACGTTGGCAAGTCAGTCAAGCTGTCCGATTTCCACGAAGCGTGGAAGGGCCCTTCAGGATTTTAATTGGACCAAAAGGTTTCCAGCTTTAGGTTTAGGGCTTAAGGGTTAAGGGTTAGGGTTTAGGGTTTCGGGTTTAGGGTGTAGGGTTTAGGGTTCAGGGTTTAGGGTTTAGGGGTTAGGGTTTGAATTCACTTTGTGGATGAGGGCGGACACCATTGGGTCCTTGGTCTCCTGGCAGCCGCTTGAAGAGGTGTCTCTTGGATTTCATTCGCTTGGAAACAACTGCATGCACAGGGGACTCTGCGTAAGAAAGCAGAGGCCACACAGTGATGTCCAACGGCCCAGCACAGTGGGTAATCCTGCTTCGTGATCCGGGTTGATGGGAAAAGGACCAGAGATCGTGGACGCTGAGAGATATACCAGCAGGCGGAAATGCAAGGAGGGTTAGTGCTAAAGCCCAGATGCCTTCAAGTTCCCTGAATACGGTTTAAGGTTTAGGGTTTCCGCTTGGACAGCAGGCACCTCCCCATTTCTCCAAAATGCACCAAACTATCTTAACAGGACTGCATGCAAAGGCCTTGGGGAAGGCTTAAGCTTCAAAAACAAGCTTCAAAGAGCCCCCCAGATACTCAGGTGTGGGGTTCAGGGTAGGATGTGGGGTGTAGGGTTTGAGGTATATGACTTGAGCTCCTAAACCCTAAACCTTCGAAATTCCAGCTCCTGAGGTGGGATTCTCTGGCCGGGAACCTGTAGGCCGCTTAATGAGTGCCCGACGATGGTTCTTCAGGGATGGCTTGGACGGATGAAACAGATTGCCAGGAGGAATTGAAGGGTTTAGGGTTTAGGGTGGGTTTAGGATTTACATACTGGGCATGAGGCCGTGGGTCCTCAGAGTCTGTAAGCTCCAGAAAGCAGGTTGACGGATCCTGTTGAGCAAGGGCAAGAAAGCACCTCGAGTGCGTGAAACACCTGGGTGGCATGGCCCCATGGCTGGGAAAGATGACAGCCCTTACCGCCAGAAGAACTCTGCAAACTGGTACAAATAAGTGTCAACCTATGAAGTCCGGCCGCTCTTTGGAAGAATATACATAGGCACTGCTTCATGGCCTCTAAGGGTCTACCTAAACCCTAAACCCTAAACCCCTCAAACTTTGCAAGCTTTAGCACACCATGTCGCTCCAGGATGGGGGCTTCGGAGTGATATGGGGGTTTCCCAAAATTAGGAGTAACTTTTTTGGGGGTCCCCATAGTAAGGGTTATACTATATTGGGGTCTATATTGGGGTCCCCTTGTTTTGAGAAACTACCATATCTGGGCGTCTTGACCCTTGCTTCAACTGCAACCTGCAGTTTAAACTCGTGTTTCATCAAATCCGGCTTGTTAGCTTTGCGGCCCCCTTCCCGTGTGAGCTACAGTAAACTCCTAGCATCCCCTTAAAAACCCCTGTCGTAGCCCCCCGTGTATAACCCCTTTCAGGGAGCTTAGGCTATAGCTCATGTACACGGCCGCCCATTGCCATGCGTCAAGCCCATCTCGTGGGAAAGAAGCGCGTGATTGAGTGAGGGGCTGATCTTCAATAGGCATGCCGGGCTGTTACATGCAACCAGGGCATGAAGTCTGTGACTGTCCACTCTTGCACAAGGGCTCTTTTTTGTAGGGGGTATATTAGGGTGATATTGGGGGTACAGGTTAGGGCAGCTGCCTTGTCCTTGCGAGCGGCGTTTGCAGTTGTGCAACGGAAGGGGCCTTGCGTGTCACAGGCTGGCCACTGCTGCTCCAGAAAAAGCATATGGGGGCTAGAACCTATCATAGGTGGTTTCCACCAGCAGGCACAAGATCGGTGCTGCCTCACCTGTGTGAAATCCGGCCATTGCTGGCAATTGCGAAAACCGTATAAACTCAGCCTCTGTGACGGAGCCATAGCAGAACGCGTGGCTGATGTCCCGGGGCATACCACTTCACAGCCCTAAACCCTAAACCCTAGCCCTTCAGATATGAAGTCAGAAGAACTGGGCGACACATCCGCTGACCAACTGCAGGGCAGACTTGCCTCCTCAGCCTACGTGCTGCGGTGGGATCGCTGGTACCCAGCCCCTTAATAACTTAAACCCTACACAACCTAAACCAAACCTCTAACAAGAGGATCGCAACCACTTGAAAAGAAGCCGACACCCCGCCAAGGCTCAGTCAAAGAAGGTTCTGTTTGAAGGATGGCGCTCATCAAGGAAGCACCGAGAGGAGCTTCTCCAAACACAGAGGTAATTGGCACCCTAGGGATACATGTGGATTCAAAAGGGGTCGGTATTCCGGGCTATACGCAAGAGATTTCGAGAAAAATCCAGAGGATCTCCACTCGGAGGGCTGCCGCAGGAATCTGTTTCCTCCATGTTTATCTGGGAAGGGAAAATAGGGAACCCTAGGGATATACGGGGAGGCCAAGGGAATTATTGCTTTACTAGAGAGAATATAAGGTTCGATAAGCTCCCATCAAACATCTTGGGACTTCTCATCCAACACTGACAAGACTCCCCTAGGTGTCGCTCTCAACTTGGGGATCTTTTTGTTTATCTCCAGTAGGGCCCTAAACCCTAAACCCCCACAAGCCCAAGTAGGAGGCGCAGCTGTCAGACTGCTCGTGCCAGGACCTGCGCAGAAGCCTCCACGCAGGCCACATGGGGAGCTTGTCTGGCAGAAACCTCTATTGTATAGGGGCCTGTGTCATAGCAGGAGCACAACTCCTGGGACCCATATGATACGACGTTAAGGCAATCCCCACAGGCAATCCCGTCGAGTCTGTGAGCAGAGTGTCGTAACAAAAATTGTGAAGGTTCCTGTGGCCCAAGGAATTTGCGCAAGCAGCTGGCAAGGTTTCAAGGCAGGTGCAACGACTGAGTTGATGCTTTAAGTCACTGTATGTCAGGGATGAGGGTCCCAAGCGCTTGGAGCTACCTGGACTCAAAAACCAGAAGAGGAGCTGGCGCGGCCTGAAAGAAGACCTCCTTTGTCAGGGGCTCTTGCAACCTTCTTCCTATAATGTTGCAAGCACCAGTGCCTTTGCAGGCTCTTTACGTGGGGAGGCTTCCGGTGCTTCAAGAAAATCTGCTGATTGTTTGGAGGCCCCGAACTAGATGAAGTTTTCGGGTCGACAGTGCTACATGCCAGGGCTCCCTTTTACTTGCCCCTTTTGCTGAGATTCCTTTCGGTGTCATGGGGCTGAGATCCCTCTAGCTAGCGTCCTAAAGAGCGCCAAACTCCAAATCAATTGGTTGGCACGATGTGGTTCGAAGTTTGAGTTGGGATGTATACGCAGGGTCCAACATTCGAAGCTGTCTGACAGTCCTCTATGCCGCTCTTGCGGTCAGCTGACGCAGCACACACCATTTGGCGGGCAACTCCTTGCCTAGCCATACCCACCCTAGGAAACCCTAAACCCTAAACCCGAAACCCTAAATCCCTATGAACACAGAGGCTGGCCAGAAGCCAAGATGGCGTGAAGCGGTCATGTCATGGACAGACATTGATATATGGGTTGTTCTCAAAACTATGGACCACTTTTGGTTATAGATTATATTACGGCACCTGATATTTACGGGTACCAAAATGGGACCCTGATTTTGGGAAGTACCCATACTGCCCCAGCCCGGGCGTAAGAAGCGAGCACTCGTGGCAGCCTGTACAGACAGCAAGCTGTAGGCGTTTGCACTGCCTGGGCTGCCTGGGTGAGTCCAGCTCAGCAGCATGTGTGCATATTGTTTCAGGCGATGGCAACATCTTGTCGCTCGAGCTCACCGCACCTAGGGATAGGGATGTTGGCCATCTTGTGTGCCCGGGTCAGAGAAGTAGAATTGTTGGAAAATCCCATATAATCCCATATAGGTACTTCTCAAATAGCCCCTGCAGGATCCCTAATAAGGACCCCGTAATCCCTGATAATCCCTCTGTGGTAGCTCATGGCTAGCGGCACCAGGCTGCTCACTAGGAGTATGAAGATGAGACGGCTTGAGCTTGAAGAGGCCTGGGGCTGGTAACAAGCACAAAGGCTTAGGGTTTAAGGTTTAGGGTTGGGTTGGGGGAATCTCGAGACTGGCGGTTATGGTATTCCAGAGGTATAGGGGCGAACTTTAGTTCAGAGCAGCACCATTCTGGCATCGCCTTTAAGGAAAAAAGAGCAAGTGCGTCAGCAGAGCCATTCTATGTTCGCGCCTTCCATGAGAGGTAATCCAGTAGGCCAACGCTTAGCGGGCGCTCAGCGCACGCATGGCGTTTCGTGCGTATCGGGTTAAGATGGCGCAGTCAGTGCCCGTAGCACTCAACACCCCAATGCGATCACGCACTGCTGGGCTGCGGCATGTTGATACTTCAAGGTTGTGAAGCCAGCTTTTATCACATCACCGCGATGCTTGGAGATGAAGGCCCAATGGCTGGGCTGGAATTGAAGCCTCAACAAGAGCCACAAGGCATGCCCAAAGACATGGGCAAAGACTCGCCATCTGCCTACTGGTTGTCCGTTCCAGCTGCCGTGGCACCACTGGGTGCTCAAACAGGCTGGGGTTGTTGTTCTACTACCCAAAAGCCATTGGAGGATGCTAGAAGGGCACACCATGGTGTTCCTTTTTAACCACGACCAGCGTATCAGAAGTGGATTTTGGGATGGCCATGGTGGCCTGGGTTTAGGGTTTCGGCCTCATAGACGTGACTCAGAGCCCTAGAATAGCTTATTGAAGCGATCCTCGCGTTGATGCCGTGAGGCTGTAGGGCTTCCAAATGAAGGGTTTTAGGGCTTGGGACCTTCAGAAGAAGGCATTGGGCCTGAAAGCCCGCAAGCACCTAATCCTTCCTGGCCCCAAAAAAATTGTTGTGCAGGTATTCCAGGGCCCCCAATCTAGGATATGCATGGGTATATGGTCGTTTCCCAAAATAGGGGGACCCAAGAATAGATCCCCAAATACTATAATCCTTACTATAGGGACCCCCAAAAAAGGTACGCCTAATTTTGGGAAACCCCCATATATAGGTACCTCAAGGACCTGGTCAAGGTTAAGGTTCATGGGACTCTGAGTCTTCCTGGTGCGCAGGCGCATCTCTAGAGCCAACTGTTAGGCTTTTGTGTCGTGGACACCGAGATCCCTGTTCGTTTAAGGATTGGTGATTAGAGTTTAGGGTCTAGGGCTTAGGCTTTAGGGTTTAGGGTCTTTGGTATATGTTTCGCCAAGGGCCTTGCCCCCAACAATGCTTTCACACTGACAGCGGAGATGTTTGGAGTTCAGAGCCAGGAAGCAGCCAGTAGCCTACTGCCTCTGATAGAAAGCTTTGCTTGCATCTTCTATGTAGTCAAGTTTGGCAGAGCATTGCTTCAAAGATTGCGTCCCCCGGCGGCACTTTGGGATAATTGATCATTCCATATCATTCCCCTCAAGTGTAAGGGAACCAACGCCGAAAACGAGATTAATCATCGTCCGTCGGCTCTGAGAGTGGTTCGGCTGGTAAGGTTGCTATAGAAACCTCTGAACCGAATCCCCAAGGTGCGGCCCATGATCTTCCCAGGCACCCAAATTCATGGCCATGGATTGATTCGACAACTCCGACTGATTGACTCTAAACCCTAAACCCTGGAAGATCTGCGCATCTGGAAGTCACCCTCTCCCAAAGGAACATGGAAGCCCACATAGCTCCACGCTGAAGGGACAGTAGTCTTTATAGGGCCTCACGTTTTCCGACGAAATCGACTTGTCAGCTGCAATCTTTTATATACCATTTGAGGACTCTGCAAGCACTTTGCCATATGCATGTCTCAGCCGAAAGTGATAGCAGTATCACATGCCTCGCCCAGCATTAGGCCGGCAGCTGTCTCTCACCAGCTGGCAATGGTCTGGCAATTGTTCCGCGCCCCTGCCGCTCAGCACGGCTCACAAAAGACGACCTTATAACCCAAAATAGTAGTTTCCATTTTCTTTTCCATCATCCCCATATAACCCCAATATACTATAGTAGTTTCCATTTTCTTTTCCATTACCCCAACTCATAATCCGCAAAGTCCAGAGATCCTGGGTTGACGCTGCCTCGTGGGCACGGTACCGTCCTTCCTTGCTTCTGCCAAGAGGACACATGTTTTTACCTTCCAAGCAACATGCTTAAATGGGTTGCTGTTAAAGGAATTCGTATATATATATGTACCCACTATCGGAACTATATATATCCAGTTAACGCTGAGGGCAGTACGGCATCTGGCTCCCCATGGCCGTGATGCAAATGCATGTGTCCAAGCTACGAGTCCGATAGCAAAGCTTCGTTCCTCTTCTCGGAAGCTCCTGCGAGATTCCACGAGGGTCTCCGCTTTTCGCCACCAATTTTTGGGAGAGCCCAGCCCAACTTCAGTGGAAAGCTCCGACCCTCAGTCAAGAGATTGTGAGCCGACCAGCATGGCTAGACGTCTGGTTCAGACAGGCTGCCGGCTGGGCAGCTATGCTCCCAAAACACAGCACAGGAGCACACGCGCATGCGAGCACCCGCAGAAAGACATTTGCGAACATGGCGATGCTTATGAAGTCTCACGACAGCTCCGCGCGCAAGCAGCACGGGAACCTGTACGCTTGCACAGGTCACTCATGGTCCAGCAGGCAGTCTCAAAACCCTAAACCCTAAACCCATAAACCACATTGGGCTTCCAAACAGCTCTGAAGCGGAGCCCTCTTGGAATTGGCCTTTGGGCATCTTTGGGCCAGTATCGTCAGGCTGAGCACAAGGTGCAGACACAAAATGTCTGGCAACACGCCAAGAACTCTTCTTGGAGGTTTTGACGAGTGAATGGAGAAAGGGAGAACAAAACGGATGCTACCATACTGTTGGGGATTATAACATAATGGTCCAGTCCAGAAGGTCCTCGAGAGGCAACGCTAACCCTCCTGGTGAGAGATCGCGTGAGAAGTGCATAACGCGGCTTGTCATACCAAGCGGACGCACATAGAAAACAACGTTTGAGCAGGCTCGTGTCTCCCGTCCTGCACTTAGCAAGCAGGGCTGATGAAATTACTCCAGGAGGCAAAGGTCCGAACGCTTGAGACTTGAAAGAATTGTCAGCACTCCAAGTGGCACAAAGCTGCGCAGGGTGCGCATGATCATCTCCAGCTTTGATCCTGCTTCCCAAGTGGCGGGATAGGGAGCTTGCTGCAATTGACAATGCGGGCTATGAACTGTCATATCTGGCCGCCAAGAAAATGCTGGACAGGAGCCGGCGTGTACATCATGCGCGCCAGCCTAGTTCAGCGAAACACTCGCTGGAGAAAGGCAACGCTTTCACAGACATCGTGTATGCCATGCAAATCACAGGCGGGTCACGCGCGCGGCAGAGGATTATGCTAAAACCATGAAGTTAGGATCCACATGCTTCTTGGGGTTAGAAGCCATAGAAGCCAAGACTTCTATCAAGATTGCGGCATGGTCGGTCAACGAAGTTGCAACCGGGGCAAGCTTTGGGATTAAGCCTTGCTCACGGTGGCAGCCGGCCTCTCAGCGCATGGCCTCTTCTTAGTCTAAATTCCTGGTATCCCCCTTAATAACCCCTGTGGTAGTCCCTATATACCCCCCTTGTAAGGAACTTTAAACAATAGCTCTTCTGGCAAGCAAGTCTGTGTCCGAATACCTCGCAGAATTTGTTCGGGTTCACGGCGGCCCGGACTTGAATTAGTCATAAGGCCTACCATGGCTCTAGGGAACCTGAAGGCAACGTCTCCTCAAGCAGAAGGTTGCCACAACGTCTGTAGTTGTCATGAGACGGTCTTGCTTTCAGCTGCTACCCTATAAACCCTAAACCCTAAACCTTATCCATAACCTCCACACTCCGGGCCGGATTTAGCATTTAGGCGGCCTTCGGCTTCCTAAAGTCTAATCCCTTGACCCGGCTTGTACTCTAACACCTTTGGGTTTCGGCTCGAGCCCGGATGCTCACACTAAGATTGGGAACATGGCAGTGGAACTGAAGCGCCCCCAAGGGGCCTATGGACTTATGAGGCTTCGCCGGCAAACTTCATCACCACACACTCTGCTTTGAAAGTGGCGGCGACTCGTAGCTAATTCCGAGGTAGAGTGGTCAGACTTAAGATTGCCAAGCAAACTTGGAGCTCAAGGTCCAACTGCGTGAAGACAGAGCCAGCAGCTCGGAAATGTTGATTCTGGCGGCGCCTTCAGCGTGCCCTCCAGCTCAAACTGTGACCCAACAAAGACTACCCTAAACCCCCTAAACCCACTTTGGATGAGAGGAGCCAACAATGACCTCCCTATTCCAAGTCTTGGCCTTTCATGGGGCATGGGGCACAAACAAGCCCCGCTGAAAAGGTTCAGGGTTAGAGTTTAAGGTTTAGGCATTCTCTAGTTCGCTCCGGTTGTTGCATGAAATTCGCGTCGCATATGTTCCTAGCCCTTGTGCAGGCCTCTACGCCCATCAACACAGCAAGGAGGACCTCAAGAAAGAAGCCTTGCTGTCAAGTACGAGCCACGGGGAAGAGCCCGCTTCGGCGAATGAAATGCCAATGCAAACATGCTGGAGCCGCGATGCACAATCAAAAGACAGAAATTGGGGATGGTTGGGGTTTAGCGTTTAGGGCCTAGGATTGGGAGATAACGCAGTGAGCAGTGTAAACTGGTCCGATCCATAAGCAACTTGGGAGCAAAACACCTATACTAAAGACCTGGACACATAAACTCGGAGCCCACGAGATCGCTTACAGGGGTAGCAATCCAACCACATTAGCCTTCAGCCATCGATGGCCTGCCGTGCAGGCACAACCTTTAGAGTTTGGGGTCTAGGGCTTCGAGTTTTTAGGAGGCTCTACGGTTTACAGTTTCGAGATTTGCAGAGTTTAGAGGATTAAGGATTCAGGTTTAGAAGGGGTTAGGGTTAGGGTCTTGCACTGGGACTTTGAAAGACGGATTGAAGAATCCGATCTGTGACTCTCCAAGCATTGCAAGACCTGGTATATGCGGATGCCCCAATCGCGGGAGCAGGTCCTAAGTATTTATGCCTCGTGGGCTTCAGCACGCAGTCCTGGAAGGAACCGTGACAACCAGAGGTACATCGGGCCTTGTAGGGATTGATAATCCAGGGATGGTAAGCATGGGCTGAGCATGACATTTTCTCCGTCTACGGT
The DNA here is from genome assembly GCA_905231905.1 of Symbiodinium pilosum. Taxonomy (NCBI): domain Eukaryota; class Dinophyceae; order Suessiales; family Symbiodiniaceae; genus Symbiodinium; species Symbiodinium pilosum. Next base: position 54,717 of record CAJNIZ010030824.1, read on the forward strand.
CTGAACTCCTAAACCCTCCGCCCAACTCAAACTTCCTCAAAATAGCTGTACCCTTCGGAACCCTAGAAATATGATAGGAGATGTGGGGATTGTAGGATTCCGGAACTACATGGCTCCCTCCTTTTGCTTCATCTGAGGGCATCATGAGACCACTAAACCCAACAGCGTTTAGGGTTTAGGAACCTCCCTAAAACCTGAGGCGGCGGGTCGGGCACTCTGCGCGCGTCAGCCCGAGGGAGGGCCGCGAGGGATCTTAGGGGTGCTTGAGGACCTACAAATGGATGATGAAGTTCCCAGGGTTTAGGGTTTAGGGCTCTACAGGGGAAATCTTGAAACAAATTCCTGGACCTTTCTGGGTGCGGTCAGCAAACTTCTCTTTGCAAACAGGAGCGTCTACCTAGGCGCCGGGCTACGTTAACGTGGCGAGCATTGTACATCCCAGGTGCCCTCGGCCTGACAATGGGACAATCGAAGCAGGTTTGTTGAAACTGTTTCTCCCTTGAGGTTTAGGGTTGAAACTGGGGTATTCTATCCCCAAACCCAAATAGTAGTTTCCATTTTCTTGTCCATTATCCCTCTATAACCCTTAAGTAAGCTGAGCTAGGCCGAGAATGAGCCCTAAAGGGTGGACAAGCAAATGGAAAGCTTAAATGAGCATGAAAAGGCAGCAGAGATTGCATGGAGAGTTATATAGTCCCCCTTCAGTAGATATAGAATATGGGGTATATGGGGATCTCATTATAACCCAAAGCCATATTCTATCTACATAAGTGGGACAATATAGGGCTGTTGCCAGCCCGGCACTCGGAACCCTAAATCCTAGACCCGAAATCCTAAACCCTCAAGCCTAAAACCCTAAACTCTAAATCCCTAATCCTAAGCCCTAAATCCGTTCAGTTCCTCAACCTACTGGTCGAAGAGAGAGCTGCAATTTGGCTTAGCAAGGGTTCCCAGAATCCCTTTGAAAGTGGCTTTTGCGGGTTACATGATAATTTAATGGCCATGAGTTCCTTCTTAGGGACTACATTAAGGACAATATTAAACTACAAGAGGGACCCCTTTTGACAGTAGCTCATCTGCAAGATGTAGGTGGCCAATGTAGAGTTATGTCATGTTGTAACAACGGAAGGAAGAAGGGGAAGGCGTTATAGCGACCATGATTCGGGAGGATCCTACAGGCATCCATTCCCCTAGGGGTTTAGGGTTTAGGGTTTAGGGCATAGGCATCCATTCCCCTATTCCATTCCCAAGAAGACAAAACCCCAAAGCCTAAGCTGCGTTCGATAAGCTAAGTTCAGTCAAACACCCACCAGCCTTGTTTGCCAAAGCTTGGCGCCACGGCCGCCCAGTTGTCTAGCATGGCATGGTTCGACTTTGACATGGTCAGGGTTTAGGATGTAGGTTTTAGGGATAAAGGTAGGGATTAAGGTTTAGGGTTTAGGTTTTAGGGATAAAGGTTTAGGGTTTAGGTGTTAGGGATTAAGGTTTAGGGTTTAGGTTTTAGGGATTAAGATTAAGGCTTAGGGTTTAGGTTTTTTGGGGTATAGGGTGCCCACAGAATGAGACTCAAGAAGACTCCCTGGCTGCAGGCTGTACAATATTTGCTGTGCAACATGCAACCTCTTCAAGCAGAGTTCATGCCCCCACCTTGCCTTGATCCAATATGGACACACAATGTTTAGGGTGGGGGGGAGGGGGGGTTGGGGTTTAGGGTTCCATTGAGATGTATTTTGCCGCATGCCTTGCAGTTGACAAATAGCGCGACACTTCCCCGCTTGCTGTGCGCGTCATGCTGCTATGATCTGCTATGCATCCCCCGGACAATTCACCAGCTTATGCATGCTGTGCAAGTGGGGCACGGCTACGTGAGTTGCAGAACCACAGAAGAAACACCCTGTTTACCATCAGACAAGCAATCCTGAGAAGTCCCCATGTCTTGAAAACAAATGCCATGCGTGCAGCACAACTTCTTTTCGTCACTTCAGTTGCAATTGCTCGCGAAGCATGTCCTCCACCTGATTCGCACAACTCGCTCCCGCAAGACATCGTTTTGCTTACTTGGGGCTGGGATGGAATAATGGACTATATTATGCAGGGATTTTTAATGTATAGATTCTACTCCCTGATTATAAAGGGATTCTATTCCCTTACTTCTTCCCTACTAGCCACCAGTAAGGTGTGGTTGTGGCTTGGGATGATGCCCAACCATTGCGTTCACAGGCAGATGAATTAACTATCGCAAGCACTCTCCGCAACTTATAGTCACTCTTAAGTAGATAGGGGTATATGGGCATCTTGTTATACTGTACCCAGAAGCTATATTCCATCTACTTAAGGGGTACTGTAGCCAACACCCGACACCCCAAACTGTGGGAATCCTCAAGCCCAAGCCCCCGGGGCAAGCCGCAACAACCCTTGATCCCTCAACCCTCAGAAAAAAAAAAATCTCAAACGCCTGAAAACCTTCAAAACCCTGTACCCTCAACCATCAACCCTTGAGCCAGAGCCCTGAATCCTAATTCCTTAACCCCAAACCCTAAACCCTAATTCCTAGACTCTAAATCCGACAGTTCGGGCTTACCCTAAACCCTAAACCCTAAGCCCTCAATCCTAAACCCAAACATCCCTAAGTCTCTTGGACTGCTGCGGCTCGGTTCAAATCTCCGTCCGCGCGCTGTGCTGCGGCAAGGCACGGCTCCTGGCGCCGGGGGCGAAGCCCAAACTGTAGGGTCTTAGGGTTTAGGGTTTGGGGTTTAGGGTTTAGGCTTTAGGGTTTAGGATTTAGGGTATCGGTTTAGGGTTTAGGGTTTGATTAGGGTTTAGAGTTTGGGGTTTAGGGTTTGGGGTTTAGGGTTCATAGGGTCCTTCAGACTTTTGCGTCTGCTGGATGAGCACAGGGTCCAAATTTAGACCCGAGTTAGTACATTGCCTACAGCCTTGAAATGGCCGAATCTGCTGGTTTGCGGCTTAGTGTTCAGGGATTAAGGTTGTAGGGTCTTAGGCTTGAGGGTCTAGGGTAGGGGTTTAGGGTTTGGGGGATTTAGGGCTTAGGACTGTACAGTTTAGGATCTTAGTGCTTTAGGGTTTGGGGATCTTGGGGTCAAGGATTACGGGGCTTGGGGACCTAAACCCTTAAACCCTTAAGCCCTAAACATGAACTGTGGGGAGTAGGGTTAGCGTTTCGGCTTTAGGGCTTAGGCCTCTCAGGGTAGGTTTGCATGTTGTACCCTAAACCCTTAACCTTGGCGCAACTCTGAAGTGATCAGGGGGATTTTGGTCTAGGGTTTAAGGGTTTAGGGTTGATTCTTTGTATGGAAGACAATGTCAAGATTTCGGGTTCTTTTTGGGGTTGTGGATAGGAGCCTACCGGTTGCTGGTAGCACTGCGGCGGATTGAGTATCCTGTGCATTTCGTTTTGAAACATCTCCCTATCATGGCATTAGACCAGAACTTGGGAATACAATGAACAAAGGCAGGCACCTTTGATCATCTACAACCTACGACATAACTCCCCTGAATCCCCAGCTTGCAGTTCATAAGTCTTTTGAATCCTAAACTCATGTTGCTAAACTCTGGGGAACTCAAAGCTCTAGACTCCTCAACCCACTACAACTCTAAAAATGGTATCTGCTCCATCCGAAATTCACTCCAAACTCTCTAAAATCTCAAACTCCAAACTCCTCAATCCCTAAACCCTAAACCCTATGTGTATTCCCATGTCAGTTTCAAAGGCTCCTCGTCAAAGCCCATGCAGCGTAGCGTCGCCGCCAGCTGCTCCTGTCGCACTTGCTCCTGGCCAGCTCAGGGTTTAGGATTCGGGGTTTGTATGAAAGGCTTTCTGTAGAAACCCAGTTGTTACCGACTCTAAATCTACCCTAAACCCTGGACATCATACTGAAGTACCCTGTACCCTGCAATGGTACAATTGGCCATTATTACAGGATTCAGTAAGCCCTACACCCTAAACCCTAAACCCCAAGTAGCTGTACTGTACAGCCTGTGGGGTATTGTAGGATGTGCTAAGCTTCTTAGGGCTTGGGAGACCATGGGCTTCTTGGACCGGTTCTGAGTTACAATCAGGGCGTGAGGATGCTTTGAAAGCCTAAACCCTAAACCCTAAAGGGGTACCTTTTTAACAGTCCCTAAGACGCGGATTGCAGGGAAAGAGATGTTGAAGATTTCTTGAACTGGTTTACGGCCTTTTGGAGTTTCTTAAGAAGATTTGGAGTATCGTGTTTCAAGGGCGTAGGGTCTCTTATTATACAGGATCTCCCAACTGTAACACAGGGTTTGGGCCTTCAATTGAGGGGTCATTAGGCTTTGTCATTCGGAGCTACCTTTGGAAAAGAGTAGGGTAGAAGTAGCAGGATCCCTAAGCCCTAAACGTAAACCCTAAGCCCCAAAAACCAAAATCGAATCCCAAAAGCCTGAACCCCCTGCTGCAGACCTCCTCTTCCTCATCTTGCGGATCGAGTCGGGGGCGCTCGGGCATCTGCCGAGACTGGACCTTTGTCTTGTACCGGGGTTTAGGGTCTAGGGTTGAGGGTTGAGAGTTTAGGGTCTAGGGTTGAGGGTTGGTCTAGGGTTGAGGGTTTAGGGAATGGAGAACTGGACACGCAAATGATAGAAACTGAGGCTTTCTAGGGACATACCAACATAGGCTCAGACATGGAAGAGAAATTGAACGTATGATTTAGGGTTAAGGGCTTCGGGAATGGAAACTAACTATGCTATTGCTGTTTCTATAAGGCCTTGTATATGGAGCCCAACTCCTACATACCCTACTAACATGCAGTAGGTGGTGCCAGGAAGTCCCGCGGCTGAACGACGTTTCTTCAAGAGGGGTACCCTCAGGGAATTCAGAAGGTTTACGGTTTAGGGATTAGGGAATTCAAGGATATAGAGAGAGAGATCAGATAAAGATCATGCAGGTCTCAATGGAGGATCCCCAACATTGCGACACTCTTCCAAAACAGTGTCCAATCTTTTCGGGCCCCCTCTTTAGGAGTCCTTAATCAGGGACAACATATTGGCATCTCTACGCCGTCCCATTATTTATGGGAACGCCCACGCACCCTTGGGCCGCCACCGCGTTGGAGGAGCAGGCGAAATCGCCCCGGGGCGGCGAAGTTTCAATCGGCAATGGGACCTCAAGTTCGCTCGCCTCGCGCGGGCGAGGGTCGGGAAGCTCCCGCAAGGCCTGCCAAGCACATGGAGGCATATGACTGGATCCCTGTAGCTTCTGTAGAATCCTTTATTATGATGGGTTTTGCTATAAGGTAACAATGATTCAAGAAATGGATTCCTATAGTTTCCTGCCTTTATAACCCCTACAGGCCCTAAACCCTAAAACTCTAAACTCTCAAGCCCATATAAACTTACCATTACTTAGGGTACCCTAATTATTTCCTCAATTTCAAAAGTTTAAAAGTTCAAAACCAGAATGACCCCCCAAACCCCAAGTAATGGTAATAAACCCCAGGCCATAGTCTTCCACTCCCTTCTGACCGCAAGTTGGCTGCGGAAATCCTGGAATTCGAGCCTCGGAGGCCGATGGAGCTGGAGGTGCCTACAGAGGCCGTTTAGGGTTTAGGGTTTAGGGTTTGGAGTTTATGGGTTAAGGTTTAGGGTTTAGGATTTACGTAGGGTTTTGGCTTTAAGGTTTTGGGTTTAGGGTTTTGAGTTTAGGATTTAGGGTTTTGGGTTTAGGATTTAGGGTTTTGGGTTTAGGATTTAGGGTTTTGGCTTCAGGGTCTAGGGTTTTGGCCTTAGGGTTTTGGATTTAGGGTTTAGAGTTTGGCTTTTTTTTAAACCCCTCGGACTTTTACGTCTGCGCTGAGCGCAAGGGGTATCTTGCCCATCTCCAAAACACACATCAGTCCGTCTGAACGCCACTTTAGGGTTTAGGGTTTGGGCTTTAGGGTTTAGAGTTTGGGCTTTAGGGTTTACGGTTTTGGCTTCAGATGAAGGTTTTGGGTTTGGGCTTTAGGTTTTTGGCTTTAGGGTTTAGGGTTTAGGGTTTTGGCTTTAGGGTGCATGCTTTCATTTAGAGCTCTTCGAAGCTGGTAGTATATGGAGTCCTTATGGCCTTACCAGATCAATAAGGCATAACTCCAATATATAATGATTCCATGTCATGTTCCATTTGCTGTCCCAGTCAGCCCTGACTAAACTGACCATTGTTCTCTCCAAGCCCTTAAACTCTAAACCCTAAAGCCCGAACCCTAAATCC
>CAJNIZ010030835.1:0-34600 GCA_905231905.1 Symbiodinium pilosum
GTCCTTGGACCCTTAGGGCAAGCATCTCACAGACCCTCCAAAAGTTGTGCGCTGTGGCTTCCGCTCGGGGACTCCACCTTTTTGCAGGGATTCGGGATGGAGCTAAGTATCAAGCTGATCCCATGTACTTTAGGCTACTGCAAAATGAGGATGTAAAAGCTGGCAACTCTTACTGGGTGCTAATCGTCTTGACAAGGGAACTGCCTGTTGCTGTTAAGACGGAAACATCAAGGAGCTATCTTTAATGGCGTATTCACTCAAAGTCAAGAATAGTGGACCCCCCCCCACCCTAAGAGTCAACAACTCTGAATTTCAGTGCGCGTCTACGCTTTACTTTTTGCAATCCACAGTCCCCCAGTGAGGCTGATGGTTGCAGAGGACCTGGCCCGAGAGGCAGTGAAAGCAGATGTGCCGATCAAGGCCGGGCGCTGCCTGTGACTGACCGGGGCTTACAGCGGTTTGGGAAGATGTAGGTAGTAGTAAAAGATGTAGAAGGTTTTGTGCAGGGAAAACTTGAAAATCTTTTTGGGAATTCAGTTTCCGCTCTCCTGCTACAGCTTCCGTGGTCAAGATAGTGCATGGTGTTGGAAGCGTGTGCTTTAGGGCCTCAATTCTCGGAAAAGAGGATGGTGGTGGTGGTGGTGGTGNNGGCGGCGGCGGTGGTGGCAGTGGTGGCAGCATGTAATTGTCTTAGCAATGGTATGGATGTGGAGCAGGAGGAGGAGGTGGTGGTGGAGGTCAGAGGTGAGGGCGGCGGCAGCGGCGGCGGCGGCGCCGCCGCCGCCGCTGCTGCTGCTGCTTTTGCCGATGTTTGTGCAGCAGGTGCAGCAGTAGCAGCAGCAGCTCTGGCGGTGCTGGTCCAACAGTATTTCCAACGAAACCATATGTAATCATAGCAGATTTTCTCAAAAGCCGCATTCTAACTACTTGAGCTCTACACGAATCTCCCTGAAGAAGGCGACACCAAGTTACAGTCGTACAGCTACCCCTCTCTACTACACTTGTCCTGCGCAAATTGCTTTTGCAAGAAATGGGGTGGGCTGAAGGTGAATTCTTTGAAAAGAAACAGAGCGCTTTTAGAAATGCACCTTAAGCGCAATGATGATGATGATGATGATGACGATGATCTTCACTGGTATGCAGGCGGACAGGAGATCTGCAAGCCGGCTTGCACCAAGTTGCACCATGATCATGGGGGGGGGGCTTCCGTGTGCCGGAGGTGGCACGACGGCCGCGGCGGCGGCGGCGGCGGCTGTGGAGGTGGTAGGGTAGAAGAGGAGAATGAGGAGGAGGAATACCCTACGGCTGGAAAAGAGCAATGAAGATTCAGCTAAGCGCGCTTCAGGCAAAGACACTCCGATAATTTCAAGAATCATTGACGCAAAACTTATTCCTCAAACTATTGAAAATCCCGAACCAGCGAGCCTGGCTTTCCAAACTCGGCCCAGGAAGTTGCCAAGTGGCTCGGCAACTTGGCCGGTTGCGAGATGAGTGCATCTTTTTCCCAATAGAAAGTTAGTTTGGCAGCTGTTGCAAGGCGAAGCTGACACTGTGAAGAGTAGGATCTTGCTAGGTTTACCACCACCATGACATGACTTGCTCAGGCTTACGGAGTTCCATGCGCAGTGTTGTGATCGTGTTCTGCTCACGTAAGTCAGAGTCTGAGGTGTGGAAACCGTTGGAGCTGCCAAGAAGATAATCATGGATGTCGCTGAGAATTCTTGCTCAGCAATGCATGATGAGCTGCTGGTGGGGCCCAATGCAGCTTGGACGGAATGATCCCAAAGGAAGCAGGAGAGCCAATGAGCGATAGGCAGCTAGAGGCAGAAGTGAATTCATTGGATTTCCTTGCCTCTCTCCGCAACTTTCATACATGGCTGCTGCCATTCAGGGCTGCTGAGGCAAGCAGGTCTGATAATCTTGCAGGGTTTTGCATCCTAGGCCTGGGGCTTGTCCACCTGTCGCTCAGGCGACTGTGAATGGAATGGTTGCAAACTGGCTCGGCAAGCACCATGCGAGCTACTACCTGGAGCAGGCCACACCTGACCTCAGCCTGAAAGTCCTAAAGTCTCTGCATGACTTCTTCGTGGCACCCGCCAAGCCTTGCACGTGCAGGTGAGGAACAGGAACTTGAACATCACATGGCAGGCAATGCCGTTGCGCCAACGACAGTGCATGTGCAATTCCGCTACAAAGTGTGTACAAGGATGTTTGCATCTAAAACTGTTCAGCCACGCGCTGCTCGGTTCTGACTAGAAAGCAGTTGATCCCACGAGAAGTGTTGGTCCCTGCGGTGCAGGCGAAGATGTACAGCTGCCATGGCTGCGTTCGCTGCATGACGCTGTATTATTTCACGGACATCCAGACTCTCGGCGCATTGTCACCGAACCCTGCGTTTTGCAGCATCATGCCTGATGCGGCTCGGTTGCAGTGCTAATTTCCGAGGAATGTCGTGGAGCTGATTGAGATATTTTTGCTCATTGCATCTTGGCAAACGAATGTTGGGGTCTGAAGTACGGCAGTACGTGCTGGTGTGATGCCGTGCCTCATTTGAGTTCCCGACATACCGCATGAACCATTCTAGCTAGCTGGCTACTTAGATCGCCAGCTACTTCAGTGCTCTTCTGGCTTCCATGATGGGGAACGCCCTGGAGCAACTGGGACCTCAATCTACCATGCAGGCCTTTCAGGGTGTCGAGCCTGGGGCAACAAGGTCAAGGGCCCGACGCTCGCAAATTCTTTCCGGCAAAGCCCTCCATAAGGACCTCCTTGATTCCTTTAGGACCCTCATATGCGCAGTATATATAGAGTAAGATTATATTCTGCTTTTGGGGTATAGTATTTTGTATAAGGAATCACTAGGTTCAACCGCCAAAAAAACACTACTCATATGAGTTTAGGGTTTAGCGTTTAGAGCTGCGGACTAAAGTCAGGTTGAGGGGGACCTAGACGGGATGTACAGGGCCTTTAGGGGGGACCTTTAAAGAAATGTACTATAACTTCAGTAACTTAGTCCAGGGCTCAATGTCTCTAGGGTCCATAGATGCCCCCTTGGCAAGAACCCCACTTTCGCTCCCCCCTACCTTGTATCTCGCATACTTGCGCAACTGAGGGTTAAGGGCTTAGGATACCCCCCTATGTGGACTTCCACCATGTGTCCGAGGAACTGTCCGATGATCGACGTCCACTTCGAGGCTTGTTTCTGCGCTGCTGTTGTCTCGACCTGCCTACTTTCAATCGTTGCAAGAACTGATGGTAGTTCTATCCCGTGGCTTCGACAATCTCCGCCAATTTGACTCCTAACCATGCATTCTGAGTATCTATCTGGCGGACAACCTCGATGCCAGGCAGATCCCACGCAGCGAAAGTCTGTGGACTTACATCAGACGGAAGTCTCCTGCCTCGGCATGAACCTTGCTGGCCTCAGCCTTCGCGCCGTTTTTTTTTCTTCTCCTTTCTGGGCATGTACACGTGTAGACCGTGCAACATTGGGCAACCTAGTGTTTGGAGCTTTTGGGTGTGTGCCTTGCCTAAGATGAATGCCACAGTCTCTTGGAAACCAGGATTGGTAGAACATTCTTCTTCCGCTACCACTACTGCGGCGTTCCCAAGCACATGCAATATCAGGAGGAGGCACGGCAGAAAATACAATGAAATAAAAAAAGGCAAGTAGTTTCCATGTTCCTTTCCATCTCTTTTATTGCCCCGTCATGCTCCATATACCCCTATTATACCCCTGTTATACCCCTATGTAGCCCCGGGGCTGGGCCTGGTCTTCCTTTGTGCACACGGCCTTGGACTGAACATCTCCCTTGGAAGAGCCATGTAGGGATGTAATAGGGATATATGAGGATGCAAAAGAACACTGGAAAATAAATTGGAGACTACTATATTACAGTAGGGGTCATATAGCAACTAGGTAGTGTTATTATAGGGGTCATAGGGAATAATGGAAACAATATGGAAACTACTATTTAGGCTTTGGGGTTTAGGCTTTAGGTAGGGGTTGTATATGAATATTGGAAACTGGAAAGTACTAAATCAGTACCCTAAACCCTAAACCCTGGAAAGTACTAAATCAGTACCATAACGGTGGTCGCTTCTCTGCTTTGGCTGGGCGCAGGGCATTCGGAAGCAGGTGCAGAAGGGGCTGCTGCCAAGCTGCACTTAGATATGAGGGTTTCCTAAAATTAGGGGTACTATTTTGGGGGTCCCCATAATAAGGACTATAGTATTTTAGGGTCTATATGGGGGTTCCCTTATTTGGGGGAACTACCATATGAGCTACAACCTGAAAACCCTAAACCCTAAACTCAAATAATGCAGAATCAAATGGAAAAGAACATGCAAAATGACATGGGAAGTAGGGTTATATCTGCGTTCTATGGGGCTTTATCCTCCCCACCCCACCGAATATTCAATAAAGGCAGGGATCTTGATGCCCAGAATATGAGCTATAGCCTACACTCATAGTATTCCCCTGAATAACTACTATAGAAGTCCCCGAATAGAATCCCTGATACAACCACCTTTGAGGAGTTTAGACTTCAGCTCATATGCCAGGTCCGATCCAAAACAAGTGATCTGACAGGAACATTCTCGACTTTCGTAGCACCTGTGCCGAAGTGTCATCATAAGACGGCTTGAGTTTCCGGCAGCAAGACTCACATGGGAACTGGATTCATGGCCCTCACATGCGCGCATCGCAACATGTGGCAACGCTCTTTAGTGGGGAAGGCAGTGTGAATCAGCCCAGGCTGGACACCAAAAAGCTTCCTGATCCGTTTCAGCCAACTGACTGCAAAGAGGGATCCCTGTAGATCACAGTCCTCTGTACCTGCATGTGGACTGATGTGGACCGATTAGTTTTCCAATGAATCTCTGGCTTCTTGTTTTGATTTGGTCGTGAGCTTCGAGCAAAGGTTTGTTGACAATGCGAAGACTTGGGATCAGTACAATCTCTTTGACGTCAATGCAGACTCCTGGCAGGGACCAAGACCTCTCCGCAATTCAGAGTCCCCCCCCCCCTCCCACTTGTGAGTTTGTGCGTGGGACGTGATGACTGCGTGAGTTTACCAAGAATGTTGGACGACGTTCCCGCTTCAGTCTCAGAAGCTGCTACCATTTCACCTGACTCATTGCAGCCAAGACTCGGCGATTCAACGTCCACCGGGAGCTGCTAGGCTTTCTGGAGGGCGAGGAGGCCTTCGCTGCCTTCGCGGCGAGACTCTCATGTGAGTGGTATTTTATGTGGGGATACCATGATACCCATTATGGAGTAAGATTCTATCCTCCTTTTGGGGTATAGTATTTTATATAAGGAACATTATCTTACTAGGTTCAACCACCAAAAAAACACTACTCATGTGCATCTTTTGGGGAAGCTAGGAGGTCAACTGATGTTTGCATGGTCTGGTGGCATAGCTTAGTGTAGTTCATCCTGTTCCTGTCGTGTACTTGGCGTCAATATGGTAGTTTCCCAGATTAAGGGAACCCTAATTTATAATCCTTATTATGGGACCCCCCAAAAGGTACCCCTAATTATGGGAAACCCCCATATTTCTTACAGTTTTTGGACATGTGCGGCATGGGATAGGTGATCAATGCTTGGACAGTTCCACCGCGACTGACACGATCCTGGCCCGGAGTGGCAACCTTTCTGTCTGACAGTCCTGCTGATTGAGTTGAGCTGCTTTGTGTATATTATAGGGTTATATAAGGGGGGTATATAGGGGATAATGGACCAGGAAATGGAAACTACTATGTTATAGGGATTGAGTCTTTTCATCGCTGAGCTCTCTGATTTACCACAGTGTGGCCTGCACAAGGAAATCAGAAGATTATCATAGCTTGCGGCATCATCTTCTTCATCTTGGGACCGATTATCACTGCCACTCCAGACGCAAGAAGTTCCCCATCCAAGGATTCCAATAGCAAGTCTCGAGTGCCGTTTCGAAGCTTCTTCCCAAAAATGGCTGTCGACGGAGACGGTTTAGAGTTCTGAACCGGAAACGCCTGCAATGAGGCTTTGAGAAAAGGAAGGATGCAGTGCGCCGGCGAAGCACTCCTGGGCACCATCTTTTGCTGGAAGTACGTACCTAATCTGCAGCCTTCAGCGGGGCGGAACTCCCCATGCTGTGTGAAGCCTTTTGCTCAGATTGAATTCTTCGTCCTCAAGCGACGACCGCAAGCAGGGATCGTGTGACTTGATCTTGACTTCATTCTTTGATTCAGCTGCTTTCGCAGTGCACCTACCGTTGCAGCAGCTTGGAGCTGGAGGTTAACAACGCGCCGAATATTTCAAGTGACGAAGACACCCCGTTTTTTTGGGCTCATGGGGCCGCTTGGAGATGATTTCGTCATTCTGATTGTTCATGAGTGCTCAGAGGTTGGATTGCTTTGACAATTTGGTTTGGAGAGCGGCTGCCTAGGTCTTGCAGGTGAAACGACCACACAAAGAGTTGATGCGTCCAAAGAACAAACTATAATAGTAGTTTCCATTTTATTTTCCATTATCTATATAACCCCTACATAACCCCTATATGTTTGGACGGAGGATTCGTTCCGCTTAGGTACACTGAGCCCCTCATCAAGCTTGACGTGCTGGCGCCTATGAAAGCAGTCAATCGTTCTGTTGCTTAACACTTAGCAACATCTTGCAGCCTGTGGCAGACTTAGGTGCACAACTGTGGAATCTTCTACGGTCAGCTTCAAATGGAGTCCGCAGAACCTTGCCCGTGCTTAGTTTTCACATGAGCAGTACGTGAGCTGCCTGCGCTGCAAGTCTGCATCAGAAACCCGATTGCTGCGGCCCCACTGGCGCAATCTTGCAACCCTACAGTCCAACTGAGGTGCCTTTTTTCCGAAGCTTGACTGATTAGGTTCCATTAAACGTATGCAACATTCATGCCACGCAGGGTACTCTGCGTTAATGTAGGAAAGAGAGTGCATGTCTATAGCCACAGCCTGATAATCATAGTGCCCTCATTCCACATGACTATTTGCTGCTGGTTCGTATAGAGCAGTCAAAGCGAGGCTTTTGCTGAGTAAAGGGATGCGATGCTTTTTGTGCTGAGCATTCAGTGGCCAGTCAACATCTCGCAGCTGAGGCAAGGTCATCTGTGCACTCTTGAAGATGCCGCCAAGCCGCCAGGGACAAGTTCTCGCACAGGGCCCTGTGGGCATTTTCAAGACGCTCAGCTGCCACTCATTTTTTCCATGTGTTCAACACGACCACCAGAAACTTGAGAAGAGTGTTGCGTAGTTCTCTCTACGGATTTGGCATTGGGGTCTGCGGGCGCGCTGCTGAAGCTGCATCCAGGATGTGGCGAGAGCGCGGGGACACCTACAACGTCATGAACTACATCTCGCAGGCCGGCATCCATGATGCCTCGCTGTCATTGATTGCCCCCAGACAAGCTATGCTAATCCTTGGATCTTTCCCAGGTGTGCTACCTCACGCCCCTAGCCTCCTTGAATCCAAGGACTGGGCTTGATCCTTGAGCTTGCAGATTCATACTGCTCAAAGTTGAAAGCCATTATCCAGGCTAGAAGCTCTGCCTTGCAGGATGGGCAAGGCCCTTATGTATAACGAGAAAGTCGCGGGTGAGCTTGAGCCCGAAGACCCTCCAGGCAGGGGCTGTCACCAAGAATTCTTAGATTATACATGGGGTTTGGTATTCTCAGGACGAACGGGTTTCTGGAGATCTTAGGAAGATAGCGGGTAACTCGGGATGCAAGGATGAACCTGAGAAACTCCTAAACGAATTGGCTTGCCTGAGGGTGCTCCTTTGCGTCCTTTGCATGCCTAGGTTCCAAAGCGTGCTGCCCGCACACACCGCCACCACCTATGATGGGCAATGCGAAAAGCACCTTGTAGCAAGAAGCCTTTGAGGCAGTTGCATGATGGCACGATCAACAGGTGGATGCACCCATGAGACAGATTCAAGATTTACAGCATCACAAGAAGCTGTTGGCCAGGCATCCTGGATCGGTATTGCAAGCGCATCAAAGGACAGTTCGTCGATCCATGAGCAATCTTTTGTCCCTTCAAGCTGAAAACGAACAGATGCTAGGCCTGCCGACTGATTCTGTGTTGTGGCAGGAGAACAAAACGTGTACGGAAGAAAACTGGTGACGAGGTAGGGGACTGCATGTGATGCGCACAATGTGCTAGATTTGTTGGCAATCTCTGGGCAAGGCCATCCAGATGCAAAGACCTCTTCTGTGGGCGTGGGTGCAACTGTGGTGCGGGGCCCAGACACCACTGCTTTTAGTTGAGGAGGCTGCTTCTTGCTCTCAAGCCAGTCCCGGAAATGGATCGTTCCCCCGGGTGATCGAAGTGTCATTTCCGGCATGCTGGCAGTCAACAGATTAATGACATTTCAGCCTTACCGAACGGTTTATTCCAGTTTTAGGCTAGTATCTATTTGAAACCCCGGCCAGCCCACAGACATATTGAGTCCAGTAGGAAGCCAGTGCTGAAAATCGAAGGAAATCCAGCTTGCTCACGAAAGTGTCGACTCCCATACCCAGCCGGTCGTATCAATCGGTGAAAACCTAGCCTGTGCACAGGAAAGTAGATTCCAATATATATGAAGCTAATACTACACATAAATGAAAACTTCTGCCATAGTACCATTCATTGCTGCTTTCCTTTCAGCAAAGGGGGTTTCATGGAGGCAAAATGATACAGCCACAACCCCAACCCATGTCTTGCCTATGTGCTTTTGCTGAGCAAGTACGCTAGCTCATGCTGCGGGTGGCAAATAAAGGGTGCCTCTTAAGCATGCATACTTACCTTCGAACTGCCTTGGGCCTGACTTTGGGGTTGCCATGTTATCAATTTTAGGTTTAGAAGGACCAACACGCCCACGGGGTTGGGTCTCCAGAAAGGGGCTCAGCGGCTCAGCAAGGTTGCGAGTGCTGCTGTTGCTGCCAGCTGGACGAGATGCTCACAGAATTCATCGCACCATGTCCTGGTATGAATGATTAAGAGGCATACTGATGGAACGTGGAGGTGAAGGCTGATGTAAACCATGTCTAGACTCTACGCGCCTGCAGCTCGCCTTCAAGCGAAATCTGCTCAGCGAATAGACATCGGCACCAACTCCTTTGCTGTCTGAGATCAGTACGCACCGGATACTCGTGGAGCAGCGGGCAGCACAGCGCTACTGTCGCTGTACGGCGATGTGCCGGAGCCCTGTCCAAAGCTGGCAGCTGCAGGCCTCTGTGATATAGTTGGCAACGCTTCCGGGACGTTTCCCATTCGTCAGTCCTTCTTGCCAAGGAAAACTCCCAGCATCCGCGTCACATTTCTGGCACATAACCAGGCTCACAGTTGCATAGCTGCAGTGCTTGTGAAAAGTTGTCGAAGCAATCCTTCGATATTCGGAAGGCAAATCAGCAATTGCGACGGTAAGGGCTGGTATGGGGCTGTGCCAGAGCCTCTGTGCCTGGATAGTTGACGAGGTTTCAGCCGCAATACTGCTGATTTTGATGTGTGTTGGTACTGCTTGATTGATTCTGCCATGTGAAGCACTTGAAGAACGACAGATGGACATCACCTGGAATTCAATAATTGAGCGTCATTGTTCTCGGGGAAGACCCCGGAACCTGCGTTAGAGGCCGCCGCCTACGTGGGGTTGATGCCAGTGAAGGCCCTCACGCGCACGAAGATCCAGCAGGACTCCAAGCCAAACGTAAGAGGTACAGGCAGCTGTCTGCTTGTGGCAAACGCTGCTCACTTGTAGGGGCTTGAGATGCAGTGTGTGTCTTGCTACTGTGATCTTGTCCGACTGCGCATACATCAGTACGGAGTAGCAGTGAATAGCAGCAGCTACATTTGGTGCAGCATGCGGGGGAAGGGCAGCGGCAGTTGTAGCCTCGTCTCCCTCGAAGCATCGTTGAGAATGGAGCGTCGCCGCCAGTGTGGCAGAATAGTGCAAAGTCAAAGTGGCAGGACTTCACCATCAAGTTGCTGCAGCAGGGCGCGCGTGAATATCAGCAAGGCTGGGCCGGATTAGTCACGGGCAAGCATCCCATCGATGATTTCTTGATCAATTGCAAAAACAATGGTAATGTTTTTCAGACCGACAGTTGCAGCAGCAAGTCTCCCTGTACTTGCGAGGACTAATGCTGCATCAAAAGCCGCCCCCGGGCTGGATATGGCTGGATCCTGTCGAAGCTGCCCTAAGGGTTCTTTGCAGAGTTGCACCATGGCTACATATGCCTGTACAGCAAGGTACGTGATCGCTGGAAAGAAGGCCGTCAAGAAGCACTGGAGAGTAGCCATTTCAAATGGAGAAACCGACAAGCCCTTGCTTCGCCTCCAAGAGTTTACTCTGAGCAAGTCTCGTTCTAGCGTAGGGGTATTGCTAAGGCCTCATGCATCATTCAGCAGGAGGCTCTTGCTAGCATGCATTCGGCCAGGACTTGCCCATCAAACACAAGGTGTGGGTTCCACACATCAATATGACGCCTAGCTGCTTTTATGTTGTGCGTGCTAATCCCATGCCTCCAAGTATAAACCCTGTATGCTCTTGCTGTGCTGTTCGCATGGGGCACAGGGATTGCCCTGGCAGAATTTGGCACTCAGCGCGGCCTCAGGATCTTCGATATGTTGACACAGAAGGCCGCCTTCCATGACGATAGCTCAGGACCCGCCAGTGCCTGGAGTTCAACGAAGCTCTGAAGTCCACGCATGAGCACTAGATGTGGAACCACCAAAGCCTGTCAACTTGCTTGGTCACCAGGAGTTTCAGACGACGACTCGGAAGAAGAGGAGTTCTACGAACAGATGATGAAATGAAGGGGCTTTTTGATCGATGCTTTCATATGCAAGAGACAAAGTGTGCGCGGGCACGACTAAAAGAACGCATGCCAGCATGGCAGGTGCAGATGACACACTCGTTGCGCACATCCCACTCCGCGCTGCCAATAGAAAGTGCCCAATTAGGGGAGGCAGCTGCGTGCAGCGGCTGAAAGGAGTCACAGCCTTGCAAAGGCTTTCGAAGTTCATGTAGGGCAGGACATGAAGTCCTAATGCCCCACAACTTACCGGCTTTTGTGATGATCTGAACTTTTCAGGTATGCCCCGAGACACGCCTCAAAGCAGGATCCATCCAAACAGCCGGAAGACAAGAGTTAGCCCGGCCCGAAGACTCAGCCCTAAGGAAGGCGGTGTCGGGAAGCTGCTTGCCAAAAAAAACTTTCGGAGCAGCTGAGAACACCTCAACTCTTTGTGATAGCCGGCAAAAGTCCCCAAATCTGCCCTGTAAGACACTCTGTGGTGATCAGGTTGTCGTGGCACAGAGCCCAAAGCTGTACGAGGCCAGTGCATCAGGGCGTCTTTGTGGGGTGGAACCCGAGGGCTGGCCCTGGAGCCCTTCTGCTTGTTGGAGTGCCAGAGATGGATAGCAGCAGGGGTGTGGCTTGGGAGAGAACCAAAAGATACAATGGGCTTGTTTGAGCTTTGTCTTCATGCAGATGCTGGAAAGCCTGCCGCTGACGGAGCTGCCCAAGGCCCTGACATGAAGCTTGTTCGGATTTCGCCTTCGTCCGGCTGCGTTGTCTCCACTTGTGTGTGGCGTCAAACTTCAACTGTTTGCATACGCGATGGCCAGGAGAAAATTCGCGCTGCAGTCATTCGCGTGGATGAGCGCATCTCACAGGAGGCGAACGATACAAAGCAACCCCTGTGTTCGAAATGTGCTGCCGCATTGCCACATTCTCAGCAGGTCTGGCGAAGCATACTTCAGTTCATCTATCAAGGCTCAAGCGTTCACAACCTGGTCTATCTGGTCTCTATAGTGTACCATCTTCTGTGACTTGCACCCCCGATACAGGCACCATCCTTCAAGAGCAGTGCACCTACCTTCAAGATGTTGCAAAGCCTGGCTCTCAAGAAATCAGAGGGCAAGGAGACGGCTGAACCACAAGGAGACTTCTTGCCAGAGGTGTTTCGAGCTTCTCTTTGCCGTGCTGCTATTCCGCCTCCCAGAGCCCCTGCTCCGTTTGGCGCAGCACGCAGCTCAATCTGTGGAGCTCCTCACTTTCTTCGCTTTGACGGTGCAGTAACGTGCAGCCGCTCAGGCACTCTCTCTTCCTTCTGCTGCCCGTCAGTAACCCAACCTGGGCGCTCCAGGCTGGAATGAAAGTTGCAACTTGATACTTGGCAGCAAATTCAGATGCTTCATCCGAAGGTCTTTCAGCTGTGCTCAGAGAAGCAGCATTTCGAGAACCAGGACTTATGAGCTGGCTTGCTGCCAAACACCGAGTTCCTTTTCTCAGCTAAATTACTTGAACGAAATCAGCCCACTGACTTCCTTCCTCAAAGAGGCCCAGTACTCGTACCTGTGCCGCTCGACCGGATTTTTAGTAGGGCTTGATGTGTTGCTGCAAAGAAGCCTCTGAGTAGATGCAGGAGCTCAACCCGATCCGAGATGCTGCAGCTTGGGTCCTGCTGCATTCCGCGCAGGAGCCCTGGAGTGAGTATCAACTCGGGACGAGGTCCCTCACGAAACAATGCCTCCTGCATTTGAGGCCGAATCTGTTTCAGAGCATGGACGCCAAAAACGTATGCGAGACCTTGGAGAAAGTCGTGCTCCAGCTGCAGATGCCATCGATTTTTGATGGAAGGGATAGGAGGATACAAAAAGTACGGCTCGCTCCACTCAAACCTTCTTGTCGTCTTGTGCTCGATTGCTCACAGGTCCAGTCCATTGAGCGATCTGTTTTCGATCGCCCACGCTCCATGCCTCAGCTGGAGCCCAGGACGAGGGGTGTACATCTGTCTCTGTTTGAGCAGTGGCTTGAACGAGGCCCACGCAGCCAGCTGCTGTGGCGAAGCAGGACGGCTTGTGAAGGGCATCTTAGAATCTAGGCTTCTTGCTCGACAGCTGAAGTTGGAGTTTCTAGTTAAGGGGGCCTTGCGCAAATTTGGGTGGAGATGTTCGGAGACCTAGAGCTAGCCAGCTGCAAACTTCCGTGCCACTGTCCTGTCGCTGAGGAATGAACCCATAATAGTATCTGATTTGAGCATCTGCCCTAAGATTTGCCTCTCGTAGACTCGAAGAGCTGCAGGACCTGCTCGCAAACTCCTTGCAGGCAGTTCCGCAGGAGCCCGCTCGTTACTGGGAAAATACTGCATTGTTCCTTCATATTACGTTGCGCTAGAGGGGTATTAATGGCCGTCCAGCAACATCTGTGCCTGGAGATATGTGAGAGTCCGTTTCCTACCTCTAGCAGCGAGCATGTTACCAAAGCCATGCAACCAGAGACTCCATAGAAACATTCATCTGGACAGATAGGCGGTCCTCGATCCGGCTTGCTTCTCAGCATTACAGCGAACTCGTCAAGGCAAATGATAGTGGGGCCAGTACATCTGCAAGATGCTCTCCTCCCATGACCGCAAACCAAAGTCATGTGCAGCACGTCCTGGGAAGCAGCAAGCAAGCTGTGAAGCTGGCGACCAGTCCCAATCTCAACGGCAACAGCACCTCTTCGGCAAAGTGCCGCGGTCTCCACGGGGCCATCCTAAGCACACCTCATCTTTCATCCCGAAAAGGTTGGAGCCAGCCACGAGCAGATACTTTAGAAGGTAGGACGACCAAGACATGACTGGATCACAGATGTCAGGAAACAAACGTTTCAATCAGCGAGCCGTCACTGTGAGTTAACCAGACTTGTATAGAATCCCCATGTTCGGCTCGGCGTGACACCGCTCACCGTCTCTTTGTCCCCGCGCCGCCTGGCATACGTTGACTGACTGACTGACTGACTGACTGGCTGGCTGGCTGGCTGACTGACTGACTTGTCACAAGTCCAGCGATGCAATTGCCGAATTGAAGGACATGCTGGCCGCAAGCATGCGAGGAGTTCCGCAGGAGCCAACCTACGCACCTCGAAGAGCGTTCCATAGCGCCAGGTTGCAATTGCAGTCGGGGAGCATGGATTTTCAGAGCACGACTTCTTCTGATAGAAGTTCACCTGACTTGCTTGTGTCTGCATGTGTCGCAGGACCTCCTCTCTCAGACGCTGTGCGCCCGCCAAGCATGTGTGCTTTGATGAGGTTGTCTCTAAAAGGCAATGCAGAAAAGCATGAAAGTTTGTGTCTTCGAGGTCCCAAACGATGATGGGCTTCCCCGCTCAGGTGGGCACATTCTCAGAACTTTGCAAAGATGTACATGCAGCGTTGCCATGCGAAGGACGACCTACTCTCAAGAAGCATGATGGGAAATGTCGGGAACTCGGCAAGCGGCATCCTGCTTTTGTCAGGGGTGCTACAGCAGGGAACTGCTAGTTGGTAATTGCCGACTTGGTGTCAAATCTCCAGTGCTCAGGGCTTCAGTTCGTACAGTGGCCTTCAGTGCTAGCCTCAGCTTCTCTCAGTGCGAGTGACACAAGCATGTCATGGCTTGACTTGTTTCTTACCAGGCTTCCCATGCCATCCTTGCTTCATGTAGGAGGCAAGGTTTGAAGGGAACCTGACTTGTCACGAAAGCTGCAATAGCGCTCTTGGAGTCGGTAGCTCTCCATTACAGTAGGTCAGTTAATCTGTGCCTCCAGATCGATTTTCACGGCGTTTAATCAATTGTTAAGGGCTGGCCCCCTTAAATCTTGTTTTAATCAATGGCAAGCATCCCCCCTCCCCAAAAAGGCGTAAGAAGAATGTCGAAGAATTGACTAGGGCCCTTCCCCCTTCGCCTTCTGGTCCCCCCCCCTCTGCCTTGCACTGCAGCCTCTAGCTTTCGTGGCCCTCTTCTCGTGTCTTCTTAGCGCTGAGACGCGAGGGGGAGTTGCCCAGGTCCAAACTGAACGGGTTTGGCCACTGACTCAGACACTTTGCACATGCGCGGCACAGATTCTTGAGTTCCATTGAGTTCCTTCATGATTCAACAGCACGGCCATGCATGCTCGTACTGCCAGATGTTGCCGCTGCCATGTGCGTAGCCTGAGGTCCAGGCCTAGCGTGATCGGCTCTGCCAGCGACGTGCGGATCAAGAAGAATGCGCAAGTTGCTGCGTAGAAGCCGTAGGTTATAGCCCAGCTGCCTGCGTCCAGTTGGTGACGGGTCCAAATGATTGGGTCTTTACCGCCGCTTATTTTAGTAAGTTGGCAGTGTTAGCTAAAGTGACTCAGAACGCCAGGAGTTAGCCGAAGTGCTCAGAACTTGTGGAAGACTAGGCTTGCAAGAAAGCCTTTTCTTGACCACCAAACTTAATTCGATTAGGCGGGGGAATTCGGAACATTGGTTCTAAATTGTTTATGACTCCCTGTACCCTCGCGGTGGAGCTGCCTGGGGGCTGCGTTGAGTCCACACGGCCGGCAGCATCTCAGGAAGCCCCAGCTCGCTATGGTCAGACTAGGAATGACTTTCAAAAAATGCAAGCGCAGGTGCTAGACGCAAGTGCTGCCACTGTTTTGGAGTGTTCCCTTGGATTGTTGCAGATAACCTAGACTTTAGGTAAAGGTGCTGGGGGTACAAACCTGCGGATGCATACTTACAGACGCCGAGGGGTCCTTGGGCATCGCGGCATGCCCAGGTTCAGTTAAAGCATGACGGAAGCAGTGGGCCAGCGATGGAGGTCTTGTATGCCGGGTCACCCGCTTTTGCTTGACAGCTTGGAGGAATCTGTGAATTTTCCTTTCAAGCGCCGCAAGACTTGAAACTTTCAATGTCCCTTAAACCCTAAATTCCAAATAGTAGCTTCCATTTTCTTTTCCATTACCCAGTACCCTCCTGCAATGGATGTCGGAGAGGAGCCCACTCCAGAGTTTGGAGCTGCACGGCAGTTTGGAGAGGCTGAAGCTTCAGCACCGCAAGCCTGCAGCAACATAAGGTGCACTGCAGCCTTTCATGGTCAGTATACTAGCAGCCTGGCTTCAAATACACTGAGATCAAACTAGCTGAGATCAACCAAGAATTTAGTATATTTGGCCAGTGTCTCGACGCAATGTGTCAGCCCAGCCCTCGCAAAAGCCGCTTCTTTCGACGCAGCTCCGATGAGGCTTTACAGCCCCTCAAGCAGAGATCAAGGCTTATAAATGAGGGTTTCCTAAAATTAGGGGTACCTTACTGGGGTCCCCATAATAAGGACTATTTTATTTTGGGGTCTACATTGGGGTACCGCTATTTTGGGAAACTACCAAACAACTGTTAACTTACAACCCAATTCCAGGGGATTTGCAAATCACAGCTGATGGCAGTGGCCTGCGCTGGATTTTTTTTCTACATTGTTGACGGCCTTAAGGTTTGTACCTGTGCGGTCGGGGTCCCAAATACCAAGATTAAGTACTATAGTCCCCCTGAAGTAGATAGAATGTGGCTTCGGGTATATCATAATAAGATCCCCATATGTACCCCCTATTCTATCTACTTACGGGGGACTATATATTCCATGGCTTAGGGATCCAAACCCTAAGAGCAGATTAGCAACTCCCTTGCTTTGCCTTGGGCAGGTTTCGACACAGCAGGCCATGTCAGCTGCACCCAAGACCTTTGGGGTTATGTAGAGGTGTACAGGGACAATAGAGAATCAAGTTGACAAGCAAGTAGAAAATGATATGAAATTATTTTTTAGGGCGTCAGGTCTAGGGATATTACCCCAAGCAAAGGAGGCTTACTTGTGCGAATGCAAGCGATGTTGTGGACGTAGTATCATCGCATGTGATGCAGGAAGATGGAAGCTACTTCGTTATCTACGTCCTTTGGATTGTGCAGATCTGGCTCAAGTCATAAACAGTCTCCAACAGAGATAATTCTCTTCCAAGCTGCAAGACGTTGCGAGCGCCCCCTTTAGCAGATCTTATATCTAATGTGCGCACACTGCAGGTAAGATGTGGCAGATGAAGGCAACCACATGTTTTAGATCCGCGCTGTTCTCGGAGGTCAGGGTACTGTCCCGGACTGGCTGCTGTGACCAAAAGCAGCCACCCGTACCTAGTTTCGATCTCATTTTCCAATAGAATTTTCTAGTTCTCCATTGTAACTGCACAACTCTAAACTCGACAAACCCCTGCATAATCACAGTTTTCATGTCATGTTCCTGTTCTTTTCCATTTGCTTCTCGATTAGTACCCTAATCTCTAAGCCTACCTAACCCCGAACCATTGAGTCCTAAACTAAAAAAAACAAGTACTTTCCCATTTGTTTTTCCATTCCCCTATATAATATACCATTACATACCCATAGAGGTGTTGAATATATCAACAACTACTACACAACCCGGATATCCATTTCATTTTCTTTCCCATGTGTAAGCTATACATTATGAACCCCAGCTCCCATTTCATGTTCCATTCGATTGTTCATGTGGTTCCTTCTTTTTGGGGGGCAATATCCCTATGTATCTCTATATTACCCTGTATCAACCCTATACTACTCAGCCCCATGCCTCGGCCATGGCGACAGTGCAGCGAGCATGCGTGCAATGCGGCTTAGCTATGCTTAGCTGAGCCTTGGGAAGGGTCACATGTAAAGAGTTCTATATTGGGATATGTAGGAATGTATAGGGACATAGCCTCCTCGGGATATGGCCTATGCCAGATCTCAAGCAGTATTCCTGGGCGCAATGGAGGCACCCTGCTTTGCGACGACGCTTCCCGAAAGACCTGCGCCCTGTGTGGGGGCAGCTTGGCTTCCAAACCGGCCGGGCCAGCAGTGTCCTCAGGGTCGGGGCGATCCGGGTTCAGGCCGGGCGCTTGATTGTTAAGATGATGACAGACAAAGGGCAGGCAAGACGCCAGCTTTCTGCTGGATGTCTCCCTGGCCTTTTCTCAGCTCTCTGCACGTAGAATGCGTAGAAGTTGAACAGCTGCCCACGGCATGGTCATGCTTACTATGCCACGTTCTCCCACGCTGCCTACTGCCAGGTCCTTAAACTCTCCAGCTCCAGCTTGCATTGACCTCGACGACGATTCGCAGGGCGTTGAAGTTCAAGAGGACAAAGCAGGCATGACCTTCCGGCTATTTATTGGTGACAGTAGCCAGAACCAAGAGAAGTGCAGAAGCTTGATAAACCTTCCCTGCTTCAGGCCATGCACCAGCGCCTACGATGCCTGCGCAAACTCAGCGACGAAGCTGCCCTGCCTGTACCTTGATTTGTCCTGTCCTGAGCTTCCAAGGATGGGTTTCTGGGCTCCACCCCGCCAAAGGGAACAGAAAGCTGCAAGCTTGTTGTTGCGGCACAGTACAAATCAGCTGATCGTTTGTAGCTAAGCCACGAATAATCATGAGAAGTGCTGAGCCAATAGTTACATGCTGACCTTTTTCTTCCAGGTGGCATGAGGGCAAGGTTTCGACTTCGATGCGATTTGTATAAAATTTCGCATTGACTTGGCTGGTATTTATAGAAGCGTCTCGCGTCTTGCAGGAATCTCCCAATATAGGCCAAGGACCTCGGGAACAAACTCAGGTAAGGAGCATTCATGCTTGCTCTCATGCTCCAAAACTCGATCATCTTCAATGCGATCTAGGCAAAACCAGTATTTGCAACGACATGCCATGACCATTAGATACCATTAGTATTCGGGCTTTTGCGCTCTATAAAGAGGATTGATTGACACTTGGTCTGGATTGCAATGACCTGGGAGCCCCAAATTGGTGATTCTCTAGCCCAACCACAGACAGCATTTCTATGCTCCCCTTAGAACTTCAAAAGCACACAAATTTGCAACGCCCAACCCTAAACCCGCCGCGGGGCTTAACGAATTGTACTCCCAAATCCCTCAGAACGCCTTGCCAAAGCACCCCAAGCTCCCCCACCCCCCCTCCTCTCCCCAAAATCCTTTCTCTACTTTTAATTGTAGCATATCCCTAGCCCTCACACTTATTGTGCCCCCTAAAAATCCCTAGGTCCCTAAGTAAGTTTGCTTGTTGAGGCGAGGATCCTGCGCAAGAAAGCTGCGAGGCTTGTGGTGGACCGCTGCCCGGTGAGCCGCAGAGGCCGTGCAAAGAGTTGGGAAGATCTGGGCCTTTCTCAGGGGTACCTTTAAATGGCTCATACGGGTATATAACGATATATAAGCATAGGGTTTAGGGTTAAGGGATTAGGGTTTAGGGCTTCCCCAAAATCAGGGGTGCCTTTTCGGTGGTCCCCAAACTAAGGACTGTAGTATTTTAGTGTTTGTCTTGGGTCCCTTCATTTTTAGAAAACGACCAGATTGCATACATACTCTCTAAGAATTAGGGCCCCTATAGACATTTTGCGTAGAGATTATGAACGTGACAGGGGTTACGCTACATGGTGTGTATGATCCTATTCATGGGCTCAATGGTATGGTCCCACGAGCTTCACAGAGATGGCACCTATTCAATTTGCCATCCCCGTCCGAAATTTCGAACGTGAGGTGTTCTTTAGTTGGTAATTTCCCAAAATAGGGGACCCCGATATGGACCCTAATATACCATAGTCCCTTGTTGTAGGGACCCTCAAAATGGTACCCCCAATTTTGGGAAACCTCCAGTTAGAAAAGACGAGAGCTCTCCCAGGCTTTCGTCTGGAAGCCAGCTCTGACGATCTGCCCTAAGCAGGTGTGGGAGGTGGAACCCCAAAATGTGGTCAAATTTGGTTGCTTTCCCAATGTTTTTGAGGAGTGGCCTGGTGGTCTCCGAAACCGGCCATTCAGGAGGGTTGGTTGGCACCGCTTCCGGGCAGGGAAGCACACACTTTCTGATGCAGCTGATGCCTGGCCGGGGGCCGCCATGCGGCATGTTCTGGGCGCGGCGGATGGCGTATTTTGGCAGAGACTGGCATGTCCAACTGCAGCCGCACCAGTTCGGGTTAGCTTGCAGCGGGTTGCGCACTCAGTTTCAGTTCGATGCCTTTTAACAAATTACCTTCACATGCATGCTGCACGCCTGCCCAGGGCCTGCTCCTGCCTCCCGCTTCCAAGCTTTCGTCCCCACCCCCCCTCGGCGCAAGTTCTATGCAAGGGAGACTGCACAGTCAGCCCCAGACTGGCAGCATCAACTGAAGTCTGACGTTCCTCTACATGACCAGGAAGAAAACTGGAGGCCAAAGCTTGTAGCATGTGCAGCCGGTGGATCATTGAATGTGGTTGTGGCGGGGTTTACTTAGTCAGGGTTAGTAGCGAACAAGTGAGGATATTCTGAAGGGATTATATACCCTCATTCCCTACCAGCCACCAGGGAGTCAAGCCTGTCGGGATTTACCTGGGGGCTTCAAGTTGAGGATCGCCGCTTAGAATTTGGCCTGGGTGCCAAGTTACAGCTTTGGCTCGTGTATTGTCAGTCCTCGGATATCATGTGGCCAAGGGGCCCCATGCTGTGGCATTTTTCCATTTAGACGGCTCCCAAGTCTTTGCCTTGATGTGCGCAGCTGAATGGCAAGAAGATGCAGCCACCTGAGGCCCATGTAGGATTCCTCCGAGGCACCTGGGGACTACGTAGCAAACGCATGATCAAATGCATGGAAGAACCTGTCAGGAAGCGGGCAAAGAGCAGCCCGCAGCAGCTCACTCCAGCCCAACAGGCCATCCTCTTGAGATCACTTCTGGCTACCTGCAATGGCTGGACTTGATGAATTCCAAGGATTAAGAACTAACAATTTGTCGACCTTTCACTAAAGCACATGAGTCCCGCTAGGCATGGAATTTCTGCCACATGCGCAGTGCAGCTCAACAATTCTTGTCAGACTTCTGGGCTCGCCACCTTCTTTCGAAAGAAGATGCCGGAATGCCAAGGCTCCAGCATTCGTTTTGACGGGTTTTCCTCATGCGTAGCCGCATAGCACTTTGGTGTGGAACATTGAGTTCAAGAGCGAACATCCTGCCTAAGGCTTCTGCGGCTGCAAGGTACTGAAAGCTATACTGTCCTTTGCAGCAGCCACCTCAACATATGTTGCGTATTGCGCTCTGATCTCAGGCAGTCCGGATCCTCCCTTGCCACCGCCGCCAGAGCCGCCTCCAGGAGAACCAGCCGCAGCAACCGCCTCGCATGCAGAGGCCAACAAAATCTCACTGGCTACGTGACTAGTTTGCACACTGTCCTGCTTGGAACCCTCATGCTTGATTAGGGTCCTTACTTGAATCATCTTGAATCTACGGCACATCATTCGTGGCCTTCAACCACACCAGCACGTAGCTCCATCTCTGGGGCTGTCTTGTTTCATGAAATCTGAGCCTTTCTCGGGCCACCAAAGAGCCGAGGTAAAGTCCTGGGAATGAAAAAGCATTCCACAAATCATGCTCAACAAGCTGACCTGGTTCAAGGAGGTTCAAGAAACATCCGCTGACTCTCTTTAGGGCAAGAATCTCATTTGGTAGTTTCTCCAAATAGGGGGAACCCAATATAGACACCAAAAAATATTATGATCCTTTTTATGGGGACCCCCAAGAAGGTACCCCTAATTTTGGTAACACTATGAATGCTACTGGAATTGCCTTCCTCACCTCGCGTGGGCTCTCCTGGCGTGGGCTTCTGTTAGCTAGGAAATGAAGGAACGGATCCTTATGGTAGTCCCTATATAACCCATTATAGTAGTTTCCATTTTCTTTTCCATTCCTCCTTAACCTTAAACCCTAAATAGTAATGTCCACTTTCTTCTCCATTCCTCCTAAACCCTAAACAGTAGTTTCCATATTCTTTTCCATTCCTCCTAAGTTCTTTTCCATTCCTTCATTCGGCCAGTTCTGCCAGGCATCCACCTGGTCTGCCAGTGTGGCAGCCACAGCCATGGCCATGGGATGCGGTGACTTCAAGCCGGCGCGCTACAAGGGCTTCAGAATTTGTTCGTTATTTATCATTATCATTAGTCCAATGATTCTTATTTAGTAATATTAGACTTATTACTATCAGACATATTGTTACTGTTACTGCTATTACTGTTATAAATACTAGTATTATTGTAGTTGTTAGCTTTTTCAGTACTTTGCATAATGAACTTTGACCTATTTCTGGAGCTTGCGAGTATTGGGCCTGCTCACTTTCTGAAGCTGCTGACTGTTGTAGGGTGCAATGAGCCCTGAGGGATGATAAGCATCCATATGAGTCATACTCTAAACTCCTTAAAGGGAGGGATATATAGGAGATTATATAGGGTATGGTTATAGGGCTTTTTAAGGGGGATACTAAGAGTTTAGACTATGGCTCATTTTGGGTGGCTAGGGTCCAAAGCTCCACGTCCTGAGCCTATTGGATGAAGGGAGCATCAGCAGCGCATTCTCCTCGGTGAACGCGCATGACAGAACGGCTGCTTGTGTGGTAAACAGCCCTGTGGCAGGATAGCATGGCTGGCTGCAACTTGGCCCGCAGCGCAGTCATCATTTGCAGTTCCCAGAGTTGTTGCGAAATGCTCCGATGCGTCTCCTTAGATAAGGCTGGTCGAAGAAAGGAGCAGCAGTGCCGTACCGCCACCTTGCGGCAGCCCTCGATGTCATATTCTCAGAACCGAAGGTTCTTTGCTCTTTGTTATGAGCGTCTGATAATATCTGTATGCACATCTCGCGGACTCTTCAAATTTCCTGTCAGGCACTGGAAGCAACGCGGAGTCGTCTGACCAAGGAGACTGGTTAACATACTCATTTGATCTGTTTGATGCTTATGAATGAATGTCTCAAGCAGGAAAGCACCCTGCTTCAGCTTCAAAAATCCGCAGCTTTCAAACCGCGTGGCAGGATGCCATTCTTACCAACGCCTTCCGGGTTATGTTATCACAATCAGCACCCGCCGAAGAGGCTGCCCGCCACCCCTGCAAAGGGGCTTTGCGCATACCAGAAGACGGGCACAGTTCTAGAGCAGAGGAAGAAGCGTTTCATTGGACCTGGCATACAAATGGCCGTGCTAGGTGGAAGCCGCCTGCTATCTCTTTGCCCCGGCGAAGGATGCACAAGCTGGCGGTCACAGGCGCACTGTCATGATCGAGAGGCTTACGAGGCTTGCGACTTCTTGCATGTTTTCGACGCTTGGTAGGCTGCGGCCAGACTGGGTGGAAGGAGGGAGACCCCTCAGCATTCCGCACAAGTCCATTACGGCCGCTTGAACTTGTTGGCAGTCATGCCACAGTGCCCTGCATGCTGGTGATGACTGTCGAAGCTTCAGCAGCACCAGCGAAGAACCTCTTCACTGGTCAGTGTCAATTGGAGCCTGCCCCTTCAATGCAGAAAGCGTGACCTCCTGAGGCTTCACTGCTGGAGGCAACAGGCGCCTCGAAGGACAGATGCGGCTACTCTCTAATGCCCTGATCAGATTCCAGTTGAACAAGGGTCCGCTTTCAGGGCCTCCAGGAATGAAATGCCAAGTCTAGTTGGAATTGGAAGTCCAGGTGCTTCAAGTCTACTGTTGTCTTGGGACATGTCTGGACCTATGCACAGGCTGAGATGAATCGCAGGGTGCCCGGAATTGCAGTGAAGTCTGCCGGGTAGAAGGTGCAAACCTTAACATCCTGAACAAGCCTGGTGAATCCAGCAGCCATATGGCATAAAGCGCAGAAGAAGATTGTGCCCAGCATTGGCTCAAGACTGCGCAGCAGCAACTGAGGTCTGTATAACGAACTTCACGAAATTGGCGAAGCGAGTGTCTCAGATCCTTTCAGTGCAGCTCCACACTGCTTCAGCTGGTGTGCTACAGCTCGGCTGCAGCCCCACAACTTCAATCTCGACATATTCTCCACTCAGTCTATCTACTTTGCTTCCACCGAAGGTTGCCTTAGCACTGCGGGAACGCGGTGGCAAGCAGCGGCTCCTCCGTGCACCGCCGCCTTTGACGGTCCGCTGCCGGGCAAATGGACACATACTGTAGCTTGAACAGATGTGGAATGTGTGGAGTACTGAAGAACCCTCATAGCAGCGAATGGGCTATTGCTCCAAGTGGCTGACGTGCTGGACAGCTGGAAGCCCTGCACAGTTTAAATACAATGAGCATGTTGAAGAAGGCGGGCGCAGTGCGGCGCACGCTGCTGAGCCTCGCAGATCTACAGGGTACAGGCGACTGGTTGACAGTTCGTGATGTTGTGAGAGGGGCCTACATGCAATATGAGGCGTGGAGAAGGCCAAAACCACTCGACTGGTCGGCCTGCTACGGGCGGCTGAAGGCATCTGCCAACAACATCCAGTCGAGTCAGATGGTAGTTTCCTAAAATAGGGGACCCCAATATAGACTCCAAGATACTATAATCCCTATTAATTATGGGACCCCCCAAAAAGGTACCCCTGATTTGGGGAATCCCCCATATCCAGCTCTTGGCTTTTTAGCTCCGGCCGCCTTTAGCCAGGCACTGAGCTGAAGTGGTTGGTGCGGACCTTCCTTCCGCACATGGCAGCAGCCTGGCTGACAACAGAGTCTCGTGGTTTAGGGGTTTAAGGTTTAGGGTGATGCCCATCAATCTACTCGGTTCTGATTCTTGTGACTGCGCGATTGCCTGCCGCGACAGATTTCACAGCAGGCCGGCTAGCTTGGCAGGTAGGGGGATGTTGCCGCTCTAAAGGCTGGGGTGTCACTGGAGTCCTCGGTGCTCCCAGCGCTGGGCGCTGCGGCAGCCATGGCAGCGGGTGCCTTGACCCGCAATATGATAACTAGAGACCCGAGGACTGCAGAGTTGCCAAGCAGCTGCGATCCACATGAACAACCTGCTCTGCTTTGGCCCGGCTCATGCAGCCTGACGTGCACATCTTGCACATCAACCGGCGTTGAAGCACCATGCGGATCCGAAGCAGACCTGAAGTTCCGCATAGCCTTGAAAGGCCGATTGCTGACCCCCGACAGCTTAGCAACAAGGGACTGATGTCCACCCGCGAACACTGCGAACACAAAGCCTTGCTCCGCCATGAGCGCTCGCCTCACAGAGCTGCTGAATGGAGCTGCCGCCGCCACGGCACTGGGCGTGGCCAGCCGCAGCGGTCGGTGGCCTCAGATGGGAAGGGAGCGGTTCCCTGTGCTTGTGCCCGGTTTTTTTTGGCAGTCAACGACAGCCCACAGCAGCTTTGTTTCTGGCAAGGGGGCCTTCACAACCATGCTTTATGTTAAACATGCGTGTGTGTGTTCGTTTCGTTTGCGCCGTCTGTTGCAACACTGCACCCAGTGGATGCATCCAGCCGCAGCACGCTGCCGCAGTTTGAAACGAACCTTGGGCAAATTGAAATGTAGACCAAACAAGCAGAGGTTTGCTGCCAAAGCTCGGCACCGCCTGGGCCTTGGCAGAAACGGCTTCCCGAAAAGCTCAGTTGACATCTTGTAAGTCCTTGTTGCTGTTGTCTCAAGGCGCCCCAGACGCTTGGCGCCATTGCAGAATCTGCCGGACTGAACCAGAGATATGTGGAGGCACGCCATGCTGGAACATTTGCACCCATCATATCAGAA
This sequence comes from Symbiodinium pilosum, assembly GCA_905231905.1. NCBI lineage: Eukaryota > Dinophyceae > Suessiales > Symbiodiniaceae > Symbiodinium > Symbiodinium pilosum. Next base: position 25,319 of record CAJNIZ010030835.1, read on the forward strand.
TTACAATGTTTCCACCGTTTCCGTGCTAAAGGAGATTCTCGCCATCCTCGCGTGCAGCAAGATCGTGAATCTGTCTGAGGACTCATCCTACAAGACACGGGCTATGAGCAGGGGACTCCAGTTTTCCGCAAGAGAGACAACCATTGCATCAAAAATTCCCGACCTTGCCCATGATCTTGTGCACCGCTTCGTCCAGGAGTCGCCGCCTAGATACCACATATCGGAAGAGACCAAGTCTGCCTGGCACTTGGAACCGTGCAGCGGTCAACATTATGCAGATTCCGGCGGACTGTCTCCCTTGATAGCGTGTGCACCTCTGAGACCGCGCTGAAAGGCCCTGGATGGCATGGGCCTGTACTTCGAGGCCTTTCGAGGAACTTTTTGCAAGGAAAGGGGTGGCGTGGTGGCCTTTTCCAGGAGCTGCCGCTCCTGACAAGATGTGCCTTCGATGAGGCCAATTTTTGCCTCTGCCTTGCTGGTGGCACTCCAAAAGGGACCCTGCCGTTTCCTTGCAATAGCCATATTTCTCTAAAGCATCCCTAGGTTGCCGGGGTTGAGCAAGCCAAGCGGCAATAAAACAAGTAGCACCGCAAGAACCACAACCACCTGGCTGACTAGCAACCACTGGGTTAAGTCAACTCGGAGCTTACTGTCACGCTTCTTACCAACTACGTGATGCTACCTACTCTTCCAGCTGGCAACCCACAAGGAAAGATGTGCAGAAGCATGATCATCTCGGATTCCTGCCAGTCCAATGATCCAGCAGCATCAGGTGGTTGAGGCCACACGACGAGGGGGAGGAGTCCCGCTCCTTGAAAAGCAACCAGGTAATCTCGGTATGAGGCGGGCTCCAAGCCTTGCTTCAAGCTTTGTCTTGCAGGATTGAAGGGCAACATGCTCCATCATCCTATCTAAGCAGTTCAGAGCACCACGTTGGCAGCGAAGCTTCTGCTAAGCTGGATAAGGCCTGACCGTTATGGGCCCTTCGGCGCCTGGATGGGCCCGGGCCTCGACCGATGCATCGGATGCAGCTATGTGATGAAAGACAGCCCCTGTCTCACTCATCACAGTCTGTCAACAGCGGGCATGTCTTCGAATGTTCAAAAAGGAACGTTGGCGGATGGCAAGCACGAGAAGCTGCTGGTCCCGAAGCTTCTGCCTTCACTCGCAGGCCTGTCCGGGTGCCACTCACGCATACCGCTGCGATCAATGCTTCAGGACTTGATGGCCTTGCATGTGATTGTAGTTGGCCCGGAGCAGCTGCGCAGCCTGCAATATCCTGTGCAATGTGTTTGCGCCCTTGACTACTGGTCACTTCCAGATACTTCCAGTATGTGTTTGCACAGGCCACAGCCATGCTACAGCTGCTGTGACATGGTCATCATTGTGGTGGCTACCATTGTCAAGAGAAGTTAGTGTTTTGACATCATTACAAGCAATTTGCAATTGGTTGATAAAAAAACATCTGTCAGGTGGTGAGATCGTGAAGAAGCTGGAAGCTGGCAAGGTGCCTTTACAGTCAGCGGACGTGATTCGCTGATTGAATGGCTTTAGGACCGTATCATCTTAGCAGCTAAGATTTACCTACAGACCATCGACCCAGCCACCACAAGCACCACCACTACAGCCGCTGCCACCAATGCCGTTGTCGTCTTTTGCTGCTGCTACTGCCGCCGCCGTTGCCACTGCCACTGCCACTACCACTACTTCTGCTGAGACTACTGTTGCTGCCCAAAAGAAGTATCAATGTCATTGCAGTTGGACACTGCGCAGGCGAAGGTCCTGGACTTAGGCTGCGGGGAGGGTACCGCGCCATGCTTGAAGCTTGGCAAGCAACGTAAAAGCAACGTTCTGGCGAAGACTCCAAGCAAGCTTGAAGTAGGAACCCTCTGCACTGCACAGTGTTTGCACTGCCCTGCAATCTCGATGGAAGCAAGGATTGCGAAACACTTTCCCAACGCACAGGTTTTTGGGCCACCTGGATGCATCTCAGTTGGAGCTTCTGTCAAAGCCCAACAGCGACAGCCGGAATAGCTCCAAAAGTTCACTGAACCAGGATTGATGCTTGGGCACCATCCGTTGAAGCAGCCAGAAAGAAGGCTGGATGAAAGCTGGGTGCGGTGAAGGATGCCAATAAGCTGTGCCTGTGTGAATTCCAGTTCCCATCGCATGATCAGATACTGGCAGGCCGCAGCGTCGAGCTTGCCCAACGCAACGTTTGTATGCCGACCACTCACTGGGGTTCTTCATAAGGAAGATTTCAGGCAGAGCATTTGTTCAACGGAATGTGCTGCTGTGGAACTTGTGGAAAATTGCTTTGTTAGGTGGTGATGCAGCAGATTTTGGTGATAATGGCAATTGGACGGGGCAGTTCGATTTGGACGCTGGGCAGAACGGAGAGACCTCCGAGCCACCCTGCAGCTTTTGTAATGCAAACTCCATCATCCAGCTGGCTCAGGTCACGAGCTTCGATGTCATCCACGACTTGACAAAGCCCGAAGCAACCTTGCGTGAGTGTAAGCGGGTCCTGAAGGTCAGGGAGCTGGCGGACATGAGCTTGGCAGAAGAAGGAAGAACTGAAATTCCTCAGCGAAACTACTTCATGTTGGTGTACCTCGGGTTGTACTGCCATAGCAGGCCGACGGCTATTTCGCTATGGTTGATATCCGAGCTGAGACAGGCAGGCCCCATGTGATGGGCTTGAAGAAAAGTTCTGACTTGCTAAAGCAGCTGCGGGAGGAGTTGCCAAAAACATTGCCCATCCTATGGCGCCCTTCCTGTACGCCATATCACTGAAACCTGGCAGGACTGGCAGCGGATTCTTAGCAGGGCAGATGTTTCTTCCGTTGTTTTTTAAGATGCCATCATTGCTTCGGACTTCACGTATTTGTATATCACATATGAGTACAACACTACCCTAACCCTAAACCCTAAACCTTGACGTCTTGCCCTAGCTGAGGATGCATTGCATGCCCCAAGGGATGAATGATGGTGGTCCTGGGCTGGGTACCATGGCTTCAATATAGGGATGTGTATATGCATACGATTATACATGAGTATATATATATATATACGTATAGTTCTATACATATATGTGTGTATATGTATGTCTGTGTATATGCAGATATGTACGTATAGACATACGTATGTATATAGAAAGGGCTACACGGATGTATAGGGACATGTAGAGGCATATAGGCATGCACAGGGGATACTAAAATCCATAACAATGGAGAATCAAATCGAAGAAAATTAAATGCAAGCTACTGTTCAAGACACTGCCGGAGATGAGTGTAAATATAACCCACTATTTTAGTTTCCATGTTCTTTTCCACTATCCCCCATATAACCCGAATATTACCCTAATAGGGCAAATATGAAGACTTGCAGGGATTCAGCGTGCTCTGTGGTGAATCTTGCATCCGGCAGCATTAAGGCATGATGTGGGGCCGTGAGAAAGCCCTCTCACTGCTAAAGGACGCAGGATTTCTACCAGAGGCGCGGCTGACCAAAGTTGATCTTCGCAGGTCTAGTAGCAGTGTGGAAACATGGTGCTGCGAGTGCACAAGAATCACTAGAAAGCTTAAGCTATCCAGAGGTTATTGAGATGGAGTTTGACACGTTCAATGACTGCTACCTGTGCCGGCCGATGCCCAGCAAGTGAGCCTAGATGAGCCTAGGGATAAGCATCAACTCCAAAGATGCGCCACTCCAAAGAGAAGCGGCGCTGGGACCTGGTGCGAACCTGGCTTCGGTCAAAGCACAGGCATCATGTGCTGTCATGATCACGGATAAGGCGCTCGATACTTCTCCTGTTTTGCGACTTTTGTTTGTAAAACTGTCCTTCTGCAAAGATAGTCGTGTGCCAAGGTGCAAGTGCCGATGCGGTGCGCTCGGCCCAAGAAGAGGCATGGTCAGCGTCAAGTTGTGAGATGGGCGAGCATTCAATAGAGCCATCTCCCACAAGGCAGATTATCTTTCCGCAGTAGAGCTGCGCCATGCTGCGCCTGCATGCCCAGAGGTGCGCCATGGCTATGCCTTGCGGCCAGACGTGCGGGCACTAGTGGAGGCCTTGCTGGAGGATGGCATCCAGGCCGTTCCTCTTCCAGATGGCTCTATGCCTGCTGCAAGCACCGCTGCTGGTATTCGTGTTCGCTGCAGGGGGTCAAAAGACGGTGCACGCTCACAATGGGCGTGCCTATGCAGCCAATGTTGGCAAAGGCCAGGCCCCTGAACCTGACTTCTTGTTCAAGACCCGAGCTCCGCTTCTGCCTTGCAGGCCACCACTACCATACTTGAGCTCTTGAAGCGAATCCTGGGATCAATGCCGCAGAAGGCTTGAAGCATAGAGAGTTCCACTCTTCAGCGACGGCCCGATATGAGTATAGGTCAGTGAGATGCGGAAGTGCATGTGGCACTCTGCAGGTTGGTGGTCCGGCGATGTTGTCTGCCGAGTTCAAGTGCCTGGGCGAATGGACCAGGATGACACACACTGCATTGCGTCTCTTGTTGAGGGACTTCGACAGTTCAGGGTAAAGGGTTAGAGATTCTGGTGAGGGGCGGCAGTTTGAGGCTGTTGAGGGTCTCTGGTTGAGTTGAGGGAGACTTGGGTCGGGAGGAAGGAAGCGTTAAGTTTGGGTGAGGAACAGAAGGTAGCAAGGCTTCTCCCTGGGGCTTCTCCATTTTTCTCCTTTCCCTGCATTTTATAGCTCTTGAGATTAAAGTCCTACGCGACCATAGTATATGTTAAATCCATCATTCTCAAGCTATAAGGTACTTAGGGTCATGCAGGATTTTTGGTATCCACCGTAGTCTTGAAGCATCAGGGAAACCAGAAGGAAAACCTGCATGAGGTATGATGGGCAGCGTGCACAGATCCACATTCTTCCTGACAGCCGCGCATCTCAGAGCTTTCAAAGAGGAGATCAGCATCTGGAGAAAAATCCAACTCACACAGGCAGTGTCAAGATCTTCTCGCGGAAGCTGGACGACATGACATACAAGCGGCTTGACCATGAAGCCATGGACCAGCTGTTCTCTTGCAAGAATACACGGAGTTTGCACGGGCAACGTAAGAAGGAGAAACAGGCAAATTGCCGATTGATGGATCTTGCTTTCTGAGGTATCCTGACGTTGTCAAAGCTATCCTGCGATCCTCCAGGGTGCAAAAGCCCTGCGTGTTGGATGCCGAGATCGCAGCTTGTCAGGGTTCAGCTTCTCAGGCTTGAGGATTCATGGCTCTTGTCGCCAGATTTTGTCAGCTGTACAACTTGTTGGATGCCTCAAAGTCTAAGGTGGCCGTCGTGCCCAAGGATAAAAAAGCAGATGCAGCAAATCAGGCTCGGAGCTTGCCATGTGCAACATGTTTTGTTTCAAGCAGCTACCCGTTCAGGGAGAGGAGGGTGGCGCAGAGCCAGAAAGAAAGGATGCCGGCAAAGTAGAAATTGCAGTTCCTTGCCACATTTGAGGCCCAACAAAATTATGGTTTCCTATGCCAGCAGAAAAATTGGAGACATGCTGGGCAATAGAATGTTGCACATAGAAAGATACTCCCAAGTAAGGCTTTCCAGTCGCTGTCCACCCGGAAGCGGAAGAGGCTTGGTTGGCATGTGGCCAAGCAGCGAAAGCAAGCATTTGTCCCTCGCAGATTAAATGCGTGGTGGTCAAAATTATTGAGCTGAACTCAACTCCGAGGAACGTCACAGAAGCCAATGCAGCGACTTCCTCCGTGGCAGCCACGCAGTTGCAGGGGAGTTCATGCTGGGTGACACAGAATAACACAGAAGTAGGTCAACTATATTCGCCTCTGGATGTTGCCTTGGCACATGTGTTTTCTAGGGCTTGTGGCCACAATGGTAGGGTTGCTTTTCAGAAGCAATGCTGCGAAGCCTCATCTTGGAGGTCAAAGTCTTCCTTTTCGATCTCCTCTTCCTTGGCGAGGCCATCATGTTACTGGTCTGGTAGACGGGGGCGTAGCGCAACTCTTGGAAGGAGCCTTTGATTTCTCATCCCTTCCAGCAGCGACGAGCCAAAATGCGCGAAAGCTTCGCGGAAGTGGAGGACTTTGGTAGGTTCAGGGATGTGCGGGATTGCGGTTCTGGGAAGTGTGCTGCTTAGCAGTCAAACTGGTCAGAGAGCCTAGATCCTTGAGTTGAGCTGTTCAAGTGTTCAAGGCGTTCTGGGGTGCCAGGACATGGTTGCATATGCCGAAGCAGAAGATCTTGAGGCGGGTTTGCTTCACAGTCCTGTTCACATCAGGATTCCCTTTCAGACTTCGAGCAAGAAGTCGCCCCATCTGCCCCTGCCATCATGTATGTCCCGCCATGCTTCGAAATGCTCAGGGCGTGCCTGAAAGAGCTGAAGCGATTTTGGAGGACACTGGGAAGCCTTCCGCATTCAGCCTGCATCTGTAACAAACAAAGTTCAATAAAGTGTTGAGATCCGTGGCTTCTGGACTGAGAGCAGCACTGCAGCAGTGCGTCAAAAGCAGTTCAAAATTTGACTTGAGCTTGTCGGGGCATGTCAAGTGAGCAGGTTAATCGTCCTTATCCCATGCATCGCACGTGCTTACAAGAGCCGGTGCAGCTTCACAATGACAATTGTGCAGGCCGCATTGCGACGCTCAGTGGCAATGTCATGCGAAGGGTTGATGGAGCCTGGTCTGCAGTCTATGGTGGCACCTTTGGACTTGGGCTCTGTGCAAGCCGTACAGATAGGCATACAATCTCACGGCTCACAATCGCTTTGCAATGAGGTCAAGCATTTGGACTCGGCCTACGAGCCTTCCACGAAGAGATCGGACTGCTGGCTAAAGCTGAAGAAGGTGCCTGAGCTGAATGGTCAACAACCATAACCTACTGCCAATGTGGAAGAGCCACACTCCAACGCAGGTAGTCAACGACTTACTGTGGTAGCAATGTCAATTACACAGCCCTTAGCATCTGCTGAAAATGTCATCTGAGGACTACGTGGAGAGCATGGGTGATTCATTAGATTTGTTTCTTGGCTTTTGACAGCCAGCCTTTTGGAGGGCCCTTTTAGTCACAGTTTCCTTGGCCGAAATAGCTTCCGAGAGTCATGCTCACAGATGTATTTGACGGGCATTTGTGCAGAAGGATTCCAATTGGTGGCTGGCGTGGCAGTGGCCGCAAGTCGCGCTGGGTGTCACCGTGGCTTCTGGCCACGCCACGTGCCTGCAGAGCTGAGCCATCCTCTGTTCACGCAGTTCACGCACCAGAACTGGAGATGGTGATGGCCTGAGGTATGACCCTGAGGAGGGCACGCTTGGCTCAGTTTGCCGAGTAATGTCCGGATTCAGTGACAAGTTCTACAAGGCCACGAACTGTCCCTGCTGCTATGCTCAGGTATGTTCAGATACCCCTTGGGTTGGGACCATGGTTGGGAGGGGCTGGGTTGAAGAGCACAGGCCAGAATTGTGGAAGGTGACCTTGCAATCAGGTTGCATGCCCCAAAACGCAGCTTCGCCTGGAGGAGAACACCATTCGATACCTGGGCCGCGAGCTTGAAGTGCGTAAGGCTGCGGAGGAGCAGGAAGCAGCCGGAGGTCGGGATTAATGACCTGACATGACATGACTGTAGCTTCTCATCACCAGAAACTGGCATTTTGCGATGCCGATGAGGGAGAGGAGATTTGAAAACACTTTCGTGAGAATCAAGAACAGAACGGCACGTACCGCCCGCCAAAACCTAATGGCATCATGCTTTTCAGCCACAGGATATCCTCACAATGTCCTCCAAATTCGGGAAAGCGAGTTGTCGCTAGTGCGTCGCACAGCATGCCCATTCATGCTTGATGTATAGTAGCACGATATGCCCACGGCCCAACTAGAACAGTCTTGTCAGGTGGTGGACCAGCAAATGAAGAGGAAGAGGATGCTGAGGAGGCTACTTTGAAAGGTATGTTTCTCTTTCTGGGCTCAGAATTCTTGGCGGGAGACTTTATTAGTGAGCCCGCAGAACGGAGGTCAGGTTCTCGTGTGGTGTAGATCACCGAGTTGGCATGGCACAGCAGCAGGTGGAGAGCCTCGAAAGCGAAGCTGCAGAGGCCGAGGCGGGATAGCTGCTGCAACAGCTGCGACATATAATAAAGATGAAGTTGCTAGACGGGTATGCCAACTCCTTCTTTGCTGATGGAGAAGGCCTGTGTATCTTGTGCGGTCGCATTCTGCTGAAGTCAATACTGACAGGATGAGGACCTACTCTCGGGCAAGTCAGGCCGGTTGCTGGGAGCTTCCGTGCAACTATCTACAGCTCCCAGGGTTACAGCAGTATTCGTGCCAGAAAAGAAGTCTTGCGGCCACGCACGTTTGCAACGAAGTGGTAAGAACACACTCAACCATGGAGAGGGCTGCTGTACTATTTCCAGACAGTCAGTAGCATGTGTTCTGCGGTCATGATAGCTCAACTGCGAGCGTACGCAAGGCTCATCTGGGCTGCAGCTGAAGTCCAAGGCATCTCTCGGAATGCTTGCAATCTCTGGATGATCTGATCATTAGACTTAGACCTTGTTTTGCGATAATTTCCAGAGTTGCAAGAAGCCCAACCTCCGTAGTTGGCCAGGCACAAGGGGTGGAGACGCTGGAGCAGGCACAGTTCTGGTTCCAGCCCTGCGCCCCTGGGCTATTCAGTCATCACGCGAGCTTTCAGTCACCATCTTGCAAACATAGCTACGCTGCGTGCAACACCAGCAGAACTCGATCAACAAGAGTGCAAAGTTTAGTGCTCCTCAGTAAGACTGGTTCTCTTGTGTGTTGGGCATGCCCTTGCAATACCACTGAAAGCGGTGTGAAATCAGACGCCGTCACTAGCAAGATGCGGCTGCGCGAAGTGCAGGTGCATTCAACTCGTCGGAGCAAGTTCAACCTCATAAACTAGAAAAGCAGCAACTCACTTTGCGTGCATATTGGATTGCTGAGGAAGTTTGGGAGATTCGAGGTGCAGTGGCCGCCCCAGCCCGCGTGAGCATTTTTGTGATTCCCATAACCGTGTATGGTGCAGGCACCGGCATTCAGAGCACATGTTATATTTGCTGTGGATTACGCTTGCGTCAGTAATGACAATTCTTCTAGCACCAAGCTGATAACCACAAATGCATGCGGATCTTCATGTTTGTGCTCCACCGTAGCCATTTTTGGGTTACAGCTGGTGCACCCGCATCCAACACCAAAAAGGTTTAGTCTCAGCTGTGCTGCCATTTTTGTCTGCTCTTTGTGCTGCTTTTGTGCATCTTCACTTCAGGCATCATTGATTCTGCAGACAGGC
>CAJNIZ010030835.1:34700-73650 GCA_905231905.1 Symbiodinium pilosum
AAAGTACACTAGTAGGACACCAATGGATGCACCACAAGTGCATCCAAAATCCAGACGGGGAATTTCAGCCACCGAAGTTGACATGGCTGGAAAAGGTGCTTCGCCCGTCTTGAGAGTTTGCGTAATCGCTACCGGTTAGTTGTTACGTGTTTGTGCGGCTTAGAATTGTCTGCCTGGGCATCTTGCGCGGTACGAGAGCAATGCTCTGTTTATGCCAGAATGGCGCTGCAGACATGAAACTGGATACAAGAGTTTCATTCTCCGATAATGTAATTTTCGCTTCGCTACCGAGCGCAGGCGCTGTGCCATCCTCCTGTCTCAAGTCAGCCTGTCGTATAAGACGCTTTGCAACCCCGCTTGCAGTTCTCGGTGAGTTGTTGAGTGAAGTTCGCGATAATTTGCGTGGAAGTTGGCAAAGTTGTGCGGCAGAAATGTGGCGAAGATTGCGGTGAATGTATTTGGCGAAAGATGCGTCGAAGCTTCTGACGAAGTTTCCGTGAAGCTTTGATTCTAGGCATGCTTTCTTTGAAACATTCGCGCAACTTCTGCTGCGGATTTCATGTCCTCTTCTGCGGTAACGCACCATAAATCGGCTACGCGCGATTGAGATTTGGGATGGGTTTGTGTCGGTGTGCCCGACGTCCGGGCTGTCAGATGCAAGATGTGTTTCGTGTGTGTTTTTTGCTTGGAGTGTCGTCCTTTGGAAATTGAGAAGCTTAGAACTTGGAACCATCCTAACTGCTGCTAGTTCAATCAAGCCCAGGACATCACCATCTCTCCGAAGCATATGGCTGCGAAAGGTGCCTTGTGCTGAAGTGTCACATTCGTAGACCTGCTGAGACGTGGTCTCGGATTTTTGTTGAGGACAGCCGAGTAAGCTGAGGGTAGAAGCGCAGCAGTCAAGAAACAGTGCCAAGGCTTGGTGGATCCTCAGAAAGGCCTCTCATTGCGCTTCCCCCGCTTCATTCGGAAACGAGAGGCGAGGGCAGCCACATACTTTGCAGAATGTATGAGCTTGGGGTCTTGACGGGGCCTGCAGGGCCAAGGACACTGAGGCTGGGGCATTGGTTTGGGAAGAGCTTGCCCTGCAGGACAAGCGCCTAGACCACGCCACGACACCCCTGCAGCTAGCAGAGCTCTTTCAGAAGCAGGGCCAGCACCGAGCCTCGGCAGCAATTTGGGCAGGCCAGTCCGCGCCAAAAAGAGGTGGATATAAACAAGGCATATCTTTTGCACTTGCTATGCCTTCACGCGTTATCAGGCTGATGAGGCTGCTCTTGAAGTCGTTGCCAGAGCGTTGATGCTTGGCTTTGGGCTCTGTAACTTGCCCGCAAGGGAGATAAGACTCACGTTGTCTTGTTCAAAGACTGCTTGGCGTTCATGCTTCAAAGAGGTAGCTAAATGCGGGCTTTGAAGCTGCTCGATCTAGCACTGGCATCAAGCGGCCAAAACAGAGATGGTCTGAAAAACTGTCAGTCATGCCGCCAGATCACCTCCAATATTCCGCTAGAACTCTTTGCGTCTGAAACTCTGTGACACTGCTTTGTCTCGGCACTACTGTGGATGGAGGAAATCTTGCACCACCCTATGTAGCCCCAACAATGGTAATTACAGTACTTGGGGAATACCAAGTGGTGCAAGATTTCCGCCATCCACCGTCGCTCCCCTTTTTGAGGGAACACATGGAGTCACCTGTCTTGTTAGCGCTGCTTGAGTTTGCTTGAGCTGTACAAGGGTTCATGACAGCAAGAACGGTCGTTTTTCTAAATGCCTGCAAACGCCCTGAGCTAGTTGGCAAGCTTATGAAGCTCTGATAGTACTGTTGTATTGGACATTGAACCTTCTCTTTTGTCCACATGGGCAGATGAACTCCAACCTGACGCAAAGTCTGCGTTTGCTGTGCGAAGTTGCTGTCGGGCAAACACATCAGAACATGTCGAAGTCCAAAGTCCAAGGTGACGAAGGGCGGCGCCCCGGACAAAGACGCTTCGAGCATGGTGACTTGTGAGATGATCAGGATCTATTAGGATGCAGCTGCAGGAGGCTTCTCTGGCGGTCTGACTGTCCGCCGTCATTTGCTCTTGGCAGTGATTCGGTCTCTAGCACTCTTTTCCGCGTCTGCGTCTGTGACCTCTGACCACCGCGAACAGTTTCACTGCACTACTGTGGCAGCCATTCACCCTCAGCCGGGTGGGAGGCGCACGTTGTAGGGTTCCCACCCTTTAGCGAACAAATTTGAATCATTACTTTGAAGAAGCGCTCGCTCCAAAAATTGTCCCTTTCAGCCAGCAGGTGCTTGGGGTTGTTGGCAGAAATGGAATGCTCTGAGCAGGCAGCAAAAGGCGCCACTGACGAGCCTGCAGGCTTGCACAGCATCGAACAACAAGACGCGAGAGCACAGGGTAGCGGAAACGCACCAACTTGTTGTTCAGAAAGGAGTTAGAGTAAAGCTGAGCCGAACGCTGCGCTCGCCGAAAACTAGTTGGTGCTTGTGCAGCTTGGACTAGTAAAGCTCTAAACATGGGAGTGTCCCAAAATTGGGGGGTACTCTTCCGGGGTCCCTGTGTTGACGATTATAGTATTTGAGGGTCTGCATTGAATTTCCCCTATATCAGGAAGCTCCCACATGTGATTAGCTTGGCAGGCCATGAGCCTCAGCAGCCCCCTTTGGCGAAGGCTCCTTCGCGGTCACCAGACGTGAGCTACAGTCGGTTATACAGGGGTTATATAGGGATGATGGAAAATGGAAACTACTATTTAGTGTTGTAGGGTTATATAGGGTATATATAGGGATAGTGGAAAAGAAAATGGAGACTACTATTGAGGGTTTAGGGTTTAGAGGCTTGTGGAGCTACAGTCTAAACTCCTGAAACGGGTCATTTGGGGGATTATATAGGGGAGTATTTTAGGGGTTATGACGGGGGATACTAGGAGTTTCGACTATAGCTCACGTGGCAGCCTTGATAACCTTGGTGTGTCACTGAGAGTAGTCCTGTCCCTATGACGCTGCAGATTATGAGCTTTACTTTGCTGCAGCATTATTATTACTATTATCGCTTATCGCGGTAAACCTCTTATCATCACTTATGTTTAATTTACCAGTACTATTGTTACCAGTATTACTGTTATCATGTCCCTGCTGGCACCAGGTACAAAAAAGATAATACATAACCCTAAGCCCTATATTATACCCCACATAGTAACTTAAGTTCCCAACCCAGTAAACCTCTGTATGGCTTCGCAGGTGCAAAAAACCGAGCCTTGTCCTCCAAGCAAGGCTGAGGCATCTTGAAGTCCGGATGCACTTTATATAGGGATAATTTAGGAGGACCCCCCACCCTGTAATAGTGGTAGAATAGGAATATATAAGGACCCTAATATCATCCCTATTCTCCCTTATAGTCACTATTACAGGGTGGGGGGTCCTCCTAAGGGATAATGGAAAAAGGGAAACTACTATTTAGTTTTGTAGGGTTATATAGGGATAATGGGAAAAAGGGAAACTACTATTTAGTTTTGTAGGGTTATATAGGGAATATAGGGATCATGGAAGAATTGAAACTACCATTTGGTTTTGTAGGGTTATATAGGGATAATGGAAAAAATGAAACTACTATTTAGTTTTGTAGGGTTATATAGTGATACTGGAAGATAAAATGGAAACTACTATTTAGTTTTGTAGGGTTTTATAGGGGTTATGTAGGGATAATGGAAAACCCCTAAACACTGGCTTAAGATACAGTAGCCATAGTCTCAAATCCTTAAAGGGGTGGTTCTTTAAGGGATGTATAGGGGACTGCTAGAGGGGTTATGACGGGGGATACTAGGAGTTTAGACTATGACTATAGCTCATATTTTGGCCCTCAAAAAATCCATACCTTTATCGAATATTAGGTGGGGTGGGGAGGATTAATCCATATGTAGCCCAGATATAACCCTAGTTCCCATGTCATGTTCCATCTTCTTTTCGGTTTGACTGTCCACTTTTGGGGTATATCTCAGATCGAGCATCACTGTGACTGATGCTTGGCTTCCAATTTGGTGACAGGCCTTCGTGTTGGACGCTTCCTCTTCGGAGGAGGATGTTCTCATATCTAAAGAAGACCATGCTAGCGCCTCAGAGGGAGACTCGTGCATGCGGCTAAAGCCAACTTAGGAGCATTCACATTGCATTAAACTTGCACCTTCTTTAGACTCTATGGATCCGAAAAATTGAAATTAAGCGTCCTGAACGAGGCTCCCACTGTACTGAGGGCCCCGGGAGGCCTTGGGGATTTCGGTCCTGCTTTTTTAGGGCTCCACAATCAAAAGACATTATTCAAGGTCTTCCCAACCATGGCCTGAAATTGAATAAGCGGCGGCCAAAACACATAATTCAAGGTCTCTTCATTAAAGTCAAAGAACAATAGTAAACATAGTAATAATCGTACAAAAACATCTGAGGTCCCTGAGCTGGATTGGTCGCAGATTGGGAACCATATTGAGGATCAGCTCTTCTGTGGCCATGGTGGTAGCCAAGGTCAGGTTTCTTTGCTGGCTTCCATAAAGGGATACATAGGGTTATATAGGCCTAAATAGGGTTATACAGGCTTAAATAGGCTTATAATAGGGCTATATGGGGTTTATGTAGGGAAATTATTTCAATAACGGAGAATCAGATGGAAAGTCAGATGGAAAATGATCAATCTACTATATGTGGGATTCTATGGTAGTTTCCATAAGTAGCGCAGACATCAATATATTCGGATCCTTAGAATAGGTACCCCCAATGAGGTACCTCTAATTACGGGCAACCCTAGCTTCTGCTTCATGTAAGCTATAGTCTAAATTCCTTAAGAAGGGATTGTATAGGGGCTTCTACAGGGAACTACTATAGGGATAGTAAGGAGGAAACAAGGAGTTTTGACTATAGCTCATGCGGGTTGTCCTTCAGCAGCCGTTGCCAGCTTCCCGCTTTCTTCCTGGCTGCCCTTGGTGCGAGCGCCGTGGGCAAGGCAGCTCAGAGGCATGGTATGCAGAAAAGTGGCCTGTTCTCAAAATTATGGGCCCTTTTTGGTTATGGGTTATACTACGGTGCCTAATATTTGGAGGGTACCAAAATGGGACCATAATTTTGGGAACTACCCAAGTGCTGGAGGTTGTGAATTGCTTCTGTTACTACTCTTATTATTACCATGATTAAAAGTATTACTTCTCATACTACTATTATTAGTGTTCAGATTCCGGCGTGAAGTGGGGGATTCCCTAAATTAGGGGTACCTTTTCGCGTGTACCTTTTACTAGCATTGTAGTATATTGGGTTCCCCTTATCTACGGGAACTCCCAGTTGTTGATTGAAGTCTACACCATCCGCGCTGCTCCGGAGGAATTGAGAGTTCCACTCCCTTCGATGCAATCAGCATCAGCGTGCAGATCTCAGCTACGTTTGCGCTTGCCTGTAGAAAATGCATGAGGAGGAGATTCGCAAGCATAGCCATACCCAAAATTCACCTGCAAAGTCAAATGGCAGTTTCTCAGGTTGAGTGTGCCCTTTGTGCCTCAGCTAAGGTCACTTTCAAATTCGTCCCAGGCAATCTCCAAGGAGCCATGGTCAGAACTCCTTGAAGGGTAGTTACATTGGGGATTATATAATTATATAGGTAGTATTATAAGGGTTTTTAAGGGGGATACTAGGGCCTGAGCAATTCAGATCAGTTGATTTGCCAGGATGTCCCGGGCTCACAGCTGTCCCCTCCAAGCAGCCTTGAGGAGCTCCGGTCGTCACGCGGGCTCGCTTGCAGATCTGCATATATAGTAATAGTAGTAATGATAGTAGTAATAGTAATAATAGTAATAGTAATAGTAATTTTTAAACTTATCAGCATCGCTTGATTGTCCAGGGCAGCTGGTAGTTGTGAGCTTGGTTTCTTTGGGTTGGGTGTCATTGCAAATATGCTCGCCGTACGAGAAGTACTCCCGCGAGCACCTCTGTTTGAACAGATCTGCCTTGCAGCAAATATCTTGGACTGTTCATGTCTGGACTGGTTCAGCTTCGCTTGTATTTGGTGATGTCTACCAGCATTCAAAGTCGGCCTGTGCTGCACAAAATGCGCCTGAAAGCCTCAGTCTTCTCTTCACGAAGACAACAAACCTGCCATATGAAAGGCGCTGCGAGCACTTCCGGCAAAGTGGATCCTCCAGGCAGATGACACACAGTTGACGTCAAAAGTCAAAGCCTAGGAGCCTTGGTATCCTAAAGTGTATCCTCATGCGCTCATGGACGCTGCTCGCAGCCTGCTTGAGTGAATGCGGTGACCGACACCCTTACACAAGCTTTCCAGCCCTCTAGACTGGCAGGCACCTGTGTTCCGACCTGTGCTACTTCCGTGATTACGAGCCAGCACGCCAGCTCCGGGCTTTCCAGGACTTTTTAGACTTCTGATGACGGGTTCCAAAGCAGATGCCAAGAAAAACCGGCCTGCTTCCCAGGACCGAGCCGAAGCCGCACCGGCCCTGCTGCCGCCTGGCCGCCTCCATGGCCTCAGCGCGAGGTGAGCCCTCAGCAAGCTTCGCAAGCTTCATGCAGGATATTTTGAACTGACACTGCAGCTGGGGAGGCTAGTTGCACTCCACTTGACAAGCATGTTTAGAAAAGAGTAAGAAGACAATGTGGCTGATCGTGGGGTCGAGATCTTCTACTGGCTGCCAATGCGTCAGCATGGCCACTTTCACTGCTTCATTTGAGAATGTCTCGCAAAAGTTGCGCACAGGCCTCATAAACACGTACTCAACAATGCGAGATTAGAACTGGTTTCGTCAGTATCCAGGACGGCGCGGAATAGAAGGGGCATGAAGGGGCAACACGGCAATCACGAGTCCGTTCAGCCACCCCAATTCTCTTGAGCTATCTCTGCGACCCTGAAGGCTAGCCCTGTCCCAGCAGCCACCATACTGGTGCGCCAGGGGCCAAGCTTCAAAACTGCTCAGGAAGTGGCCTTTCAAGAGAGGTAGACTGGCACAAGGGTATTGACATGCACCTGTTGGAGGAGTCCGAAAGGCATCATGCAGGAAGCTGTGTGCCGCAATGACATGACATGAAGATCAATGACTGAGGTGGTGTTCCACGCCGCCTCCGGAGCTGTGCTTGGCCAAAGTCGCCAGGCATCAAAGTATACATAGGTCAGACATGGCAACTGGTTACTAGCTGGCTATAGGCAGAAACTGCTACCCAAGCAAGGAGGCATTCCATGTGCTGCCGCAGGCATGGAAGCTTCTGCAGTTCGCGGCTCATCCAAGCTATCCAAGCTTTGTCCGAGCCGGTCGGTCTTGTTTCGGGGTTGGTTGAGAGATCAGAGCCTAGGTCAAGCGCGGCAACAGCATCTGCTCCGCAATTTCATTGGCGCTTTGAGCGCTGCCAGGGAGCCACAAGCTCAGATTTCTCACAACGTCTTTCACAGTTGAGGCAGGCAAGTGCTTCCTTTAAACAACCCCATGCATGTTCACTCATCACCCCTTGTATCCATGGGAACATGCTGGCATGATGTGTGTCCGGGAGCTTTTCCAGCCCCTATCGAGCCGAGACTGCAGAAACCATAGTTCAAGCATGTCAAACAGGATGCAGTGGGAAAGCCAGGTTGCGCGACGTTACTCAGAGAGTTGCGATTAGACGATCCTGTCGAGTGGCACTTGAGCATCAGCTTGGGGTAGTTATGCTTAAAGGCTTGAGTGCAGCGCAAAGTTGATCGTACGGTCGTACTCACAGCTGGCAGCCCGTTGCTTGGCTCGGGGCGTCTGTAACTATGAAGGCATGAAGCCAGGGCAGACCGCCTTGAGAGCGATGAGGATAACGGGGATGAAGAAGAGCATCCAGAAAAGACCGCACGGCCTTTGGCTCCAATCTGCAGCAGCTCAAGACAGTGGAGGCTGAAGAGGTGGACCAGAGGCTCAGCTGCAGAAGTGACAGCCACATCAGCAAATGAAGTCGAATTGATGATCGGGACCCTTCAGTCAAGGGCCAGGCTTCCTAAGTACACCCTGCAATCATCAGCTAGATGAAGCCTTCACAAAAGGCACTGGATGATCTGCTGTGGAGTTCTGCTTGCATCGTTTTTGTTCGTAGAAATTTCCTAGTTTCTCCTGCAGATGGTTTTCAATACTTATGGGTGGGTTCGGATTTGGCTCACAGAGCACAGGCTTGATGAGGATGTTAAGCCAAGCTACACCTCTTCTGGCGGGAATTCTGAAAATCAACATGCTTGCTTCCCAGGCTGACTCGTCCGTGAGTTCAAATCCAAAACGTCTCAACGGTCCCAGCGCTCTACACCGCCCTTTGAGTTCATCGCGAAAAGATCATTACATACGAAATATGTGCAGGATCCAATCAAACCTGGAATAGGGTGGTAGCGGGGGAGGAATTGTGACTTTGTGGACGTCACCATCTGGAATCTGAGTCTAAGCCAGCTTGCATGTTGTTTATGATTGGTTCACCTGCTCATGTGAATCCATGGCGTTGGGCATATGATCTGGCGTTTGCATGCGACACTCGCAGGTCAACACGCGTCTTGTCTCATGGTCCAGAAGCAAAGTCTCTTGTGGAAGAAGATCCATACATTACCCAACGGTTTTCAACAAATCTTCGGATGCCGTATGATTGCAAGACTTGGATGTCAGATTTGAAGGCAGACTCACGATCGTTGCTGTGAGTCAGATTTATTTTCCTCTCAAACGGGGTGCTGGAGGATGGCTGGTGCTAGTGGCGGGAACATGTATCATCATTGCCAACTACTGACTGCCAAAGAACCAGCGAGACATGATGACTTCACGGATCTCGGAGTGACTAGCACGGGCAATGCGTTGCCAGAGGTGCAATTATTCTCTGAAGAAAGTTGTGTCGACTCAACCCCTTAATTTGCTACATCGATTCAGTGACAGTGCCCTGCTGAAACGAGGACTCTGGCTTGGCACCAGCCGATGCCCTCTGAACATGGGCAGCCAGCGGACATGGTATGAGGCAGGCCGTTACAGCGCGTTTGGCACGGAGAGCTTGCGGTACCGAGGGCTTTCTAAATCTGGTTGATGTCTGCATATTCAAGAATTTTTCGTGACAGGCAGGTGGGTCATGTGGGCGCTGCATCCCAAAGGAGGTCGACTTACCTGCTCGGTGAGTTCTCCAATCCGAGGCATGTTAGGGCTGCGGGATAAGAGGATGCAGCATTCCTTGCAGTGCAAGTCTAAGCTCGCCTTACCACACATTCTACAGCTGAGAGTTCAGCTTCAGATGCCTTGCATGCGGTGAAAGTCGTGGGATACATTGCCTCCCCTGGACCGCACTTTGCATTCCTTGCACCACCATCCGCAGCTGTCTCAATGACCATGCCAACTGGTGCCATGCGCTGACTGCGGCATGCGAGGTTTGCAGCCTTGCTGCAGTTTGCTAGCAGCGCTACCACTACAGCTTGAGAGCCGTTAGCATCATCTTGCAGGCATTTAACAGCGTATTGGCAGCGCGTCAGCCTTTTCAGTTCACGTGTCTGAGTAGCTTTGAGGCACATGCAGACGAGCGCCCATGTGAGTGACCTTGTCGATGGAATCCATGCCTCCGCGAAAAATATTTGGTGTGGCCCTTGGAGCAAGGTGCTTCCTTGTTGCATCTGCATGTGCTGCTTTTGTTTCTTTTGCGTTCAGGCTATCCTGACTTCCGCTGCCGGACCTGCAGTGAAGTTCAGGAGCTAGATGTCCGTAACTTTGGGCATTGATGAAATATATTGAATGTGGCAAGCTTGTGTAGGCAAAGTCTCCCACGCTGTACCGGGTCATCCGTTCATCCCGCAAACACCTGGAAGGACTACAAGCCATGGAATTCGGAGCCGCGAGCTACTTAGCTTACAAGAAGAGGATTGGTCACAGTCTTGATTCCTGTGCAAAGCCAAAAAAGCAAATAATTCGTGCCTAGCAAGTTGTCTTGTTTCTCATGTTGGGAACTGCAAAACAGGTTCAGCTCAAAGGCGTTGTGAGGATCATTGGCCGACAGCACGGGTGCACAGAACGAACTTTGATGTGCTTGGGTTTCAATTGCACGGAGAGGCGCAGCGTGCAGAGGACCTGCGCAAGGTAAACAAGAGAGCAGAGATCTGCCTTTGCAACCAAGCTATCATGAGCGGTGCCAAAGAGACATCTTGGACGCTGGCTGCCAAGATATTTCATGAGCTCCGTCAGCTGAACCTTCAAGGCACTGCCGGCACGTACAGCACTATGGTGAATGCTTTTGGGAAAGCCAAGATGTGGCAGAAAGCACTTCAGATGTGGGCAGCCTGTCATCAGATTCGCTTCCTGCGAGTCAATGTGGTGCTGCACGGTGCAGCCATGAGCTCTTTGGAGAAGATGGGCAAATGGCATCAAGTTCTGAGCATGCTGGCAGACCTTCAGCCAGCACGCTTGCAAAGCAACATCATCACAGCCAGCACTGCCATCAGCTCCTGTGTCAGAGGCAGGAGGGTTCCAAGTGAAAGTAACTGCTTGAGTGCCACATAGGCCACAGAGGAATTGCCAACAAATGTAATTCTCTTGATGGGGTGGGTCATTATTGTGAGGAAAAAACATTCTTGCAGACAGAAGGACCCCTTTGAAGAAACCCTCAAATGGGGAGGCGTTACTTCATCTTGCCTGGAAGAGGTGTGAGCTGGCCGTGCGCGCTTTTGCTTTTGGACTGCATTATCCGGACGAGGCTTGAGCCCAATGCCGTGACCTACACATCAGCAATATCAGCATGTGAAATTGACACTTTGGTTGCAGCGCATTTGTCTTGAAGGATCATTCGGAGTTGATCCGCTTCCATGGCAGCTCTAGCCCCAAATGTCTGCTTGCTTGGGAATTCCACTGGCAGCCAATTTTCAGTCAATTTGCTCAACTAGTTTAAGCTGGTAGGGAAGACATCTTGAACAGTTATGACAGGCCGCGCGTGTTGGGCACAAGTTGTTGTCTGCACTTGCACCGTAATTGCAGAGGTCACAACAAGAAATATGAAGAAGCAGCCAAGCCTTTGCAGCTTAGTCTCGGAGCAAATTTACTTGAATTTAGCTCTGCGAGCGGCAGCTTTAAGCCTCGAATTTTGAGGAGAGCTGTTGGAAGACAGCCCTTCATCTGCTGGCAGAGGTGAAGGAAAGCATGGTGCAAGTGCTGCTTGGAGCAACGAGCTAACAAACAACCTCCTATCAACAGACTTGATTTTCCACAACATGCGCGATGTACATGCCAAGGAACGTTCACATGCTCAGTGCCGCGATTTCTGTTTGCAAAGGGGGTGGACAATGGCAGCGCGTTACTTTACTCAACAAGGGTCTACTCACTTCTGTAGTCATACTGGGCTTCTCAATCACAGATGCAAGGCGCTCGCTCTTCTTGCTGAAGTTGAATCAAGCAGCACCACGGCTGAACGGCCATTGTTGCAGATCTGTACTATTGTTATTACTTTTATTGTTACGACTATTAGTATTACTAGTAAGGATAATGGAAAAGAAAATGGGAGAGATGTCCGAAGAGGGTCGCAGAGTCCTGACCAAGGAATCCCAGCAGACGTTGTGGCATATAATGCTGCAATCACCGCTTGTGGAGAGAGCGGTCCATGGACTGCCACGGTCCAGCTGCTGTCAGACATGCACCACAAGCAAATTCAGTACGACGATGTTACCTTCGGCGCAATCATCAACTCCTGGAAGAAAGCTGGACAATGGCAGCGTGCTGTGCGACAGCTCGCCGAATTCATGGCAATTCAAGTTTTACCAAACCTCATCACCTACAATGCAGCAGTGGCCACGTGCGAAAAGGGAGGAGCCTGGGAGACTGCTCTTGCCTTGTTCTCGGACATGCTGCAGATTCAACTACGAAGCGATGTCGTCACGGTCAGTAGCCTCATGAGCGCATGTGTCCGCTGCACACAACCTGAACACGCTCTTCAGTGCTTCTCTTCAGTTACAGCTGAGCGTACGAAACCCAATGCCGCTTGGCTCGTCTCGCAGGTCATCGTTCACGCGCCTAGCGGTTCTGAGCATCTCAGTTGTGGACTTGCTGAGAGCCTGTAATCCGAGGCATTGACATACACAGCGGCTATTGGCGCATGTGCCAAAACAGAGAAGTGGCAGCAGGGAGTGCAGTGGCTATTGGAGCTGCAGCTGGCCGGATTGAAGCTCGACGTGCTTCTGTGCAGCGTTGCTTGACCGCAAGTGCATCTGTAGAAAAGTAAAACATGCTTTATGACCCATGATCCTCCCCTGTCAGGCCGCCATCAATGCCTACGAGCCGCCAAAGCTCTGGCAAGATGCCATGCAGATGCTTCATAGCTGGCATACATGATATTTGTACTATAAAGGCTCGTGAGTTGTGACGGAGCTTTTCCGTGCTTCGGCCACACATGCAGCTTCTTTTTGCCAGGTTGCAAGACATTGCAGACCACGACGTGGAGAGGACGGTTGTGACGCTCAATGCAGCTCAGTGCGCAACCACTGCAGCTTTGTAGATTCCATACACGAAGCACCACACGGTGCTCAGGCCCTGAGCTCGCAAGGCATTTTGTGACAGGCTGAGAAAGGTTCCACAGCATAGGTTCAACGCGAGTTACCATAGTTCCTCATCTGGTTTTTGGAGCAGATCTTCGCAGGCGAAGAGCAAAATGAGCAGAACAATCATTCAGACGATGTCACGGAGTCACAGGTACTGCTAATGCTACTGCTACTGCTACTCCACCGCCACCGCCGCCGCCGCCGCCGCTGCCCCCACCACCACCACCGCCACCACCACCACCACCACCACCACCACCACCACCACCACCACCTGTAAATTCGACGTTAGCAGAAGCCGTTCAAGTTTGCAAAGACCTGCAAGATCTAGGCCGCCGCCGGCACCCTCGTTGCCGCCAAGTGCTGGCAGCTGGCTGCACGGCTCCTCAGACCATTGTTGTTGACGAGGCTTGGGCAGCCAGTGACTAAGTCTAAGTTTGTCAGAAAAGAGAGGTAAGACGAAGGCGAAGTTGGTAAACCCTACCAATGGTGTGCCAATGGCGGCAGAGCGGAACAGAGCTTGTGCCTCATGATGCCTCATGGCCAGGGCTGCGGATGCAACGTCGTTCAGCATGGCCGCAGCGGCCATTGACAGAGGGTCCCTGACTGGGTGGGCAGCCCCACTGACACTTGATCGTTTGATGCGATGGTGCATTTTTCCTACTTGCCGGTTGATGAATCACTGAACCCTTGAACTCCCCTGTCAGAAAGGCGTACAGCAAAAAGCTCTTGAAGGGTGTGTGGGTGTTTGTTACATGCTGATCAAAGAGGGCTGCAGTCAAGAGCACACAACATTTCCCTGGTACGCTCAGAGACGTGCTACCTAAAGAAGCTCAAATCTAGATGCAAAGCCAAAGACGACCTTGCCATGTAAGGATGGATGAGCTGGGCAGCTCTTCTTGTCGCTACATGCAAGACGGGCTTGCTGCGTAGCGGCAAAGGGCATGATTTTGGGAGTCTTGGTGTTATAGCCAGGACTACAGTACATTGGGATCTCCTGTTTCTAAACTGCCTTAAATCTCCCAACTTAGTTTGCCTACTATCTGTTGAGAGGGACAGCTAGTTCCTTCAAGTCTGCATGCGTGAAAATCGGAAAAATGCACGTTACTCAATTCGTCATTCTCAGCTTGCAGGCTTGCATATGCAGCTGACCAGAAGATCAACCAACCAAAAGCCTGTTGTGCAGGCGGAAGCAGCGGTGGCACCTTGGATGTCTGTCTCAGTGCCCAGCCAGGCTAGAAGTGACGCGCTGGGTGGTTTGTTGCATGGCTCAGCTGTTCTGAAGCACAGCAAGCAAAAAGCAGCACTGACTCTCAAGCAGTCGCACTGATTTCAGGAATCAGTGCGACTGCTTCAAAGGTAGTGCTGCGTATTGTTTGCTGTGGTTGGAGTTTCTTCAGAACAGTTGAACGTAGTACATGCTTGTTGTATGTGTTAATTCGTTGTGAAGGCGCATCTGCTGTCAGTAGTGTCCAACGTGAGATTTCTAAAGACCGTGTGCGTGCGCGTGCCCGTTCTCAGAGCGCATTCTTTACGCTAGATACATTGCAATCCTATTGAAAGGGAGTCCAAAAGTAGTCCAGACTTCTCAGAAACAGCCTTTCTGCACGAGCAGAAATGCCAGACCCCAACAAGGACGTGGCATCCCTACAGACAGCAAGGGCCTAATCCTTAGACATTGTCAGACACACACCTGACCCACAGGCACCATGTTTTTTGGTGAAAGGGCCAGCAGTGGGCCCATGCAGTGACCCGACAATTTTGCACGCATGGAACCCCCCTAAATTCCCTAGTGTCCATTTCATTTTCCATTTTCTTTTCCATTTGATTCTCCATGGTAGTAGTTTCCATTTTATTTTCCATTATCCCTTTCAAGCTTGCGCTGGATGCAGGCGACCAGGGTTGTCACGACAGTTCAGCAAGGTTGGTTTTGAAACCTCAGGGAGGGTATGTCCGCAGTGCAACGTTACAACGATGTCGAAGCACTACTGTCCACCGTATGTCACTACGTCAACCGTGGTCTTGCTCGGCATCAACTCCAGTGCGCTCTCAATGTCGGGCAGGCAGGTATGACGAGCGCAGCGATCACCTTTAAATTGAGAGAAAACAGGTGGTTTGCAGCTTGTTTCTTGTGGTTTTGCAGAGTATCCTCAGCAAGCATAAAGATTGAAGAAGCGTTATCTTTGTGGCTCAAGCCCACGCAGAAACTCATGCAAACGCTGCAGTATTCTGCGGAGTCGTCACTAGTCAAATAATTCCAAGAACATGAAGCGAGCTTCTAAACTTGCAGACCAAGAACAAAGTGTTACAGTTACCATCGGCCGATGATGTGCCTTTGCGTTCCCGAAGGCTGCGCGCAATTGTGCCAAGATGGAGACTCCTTGGCTTGCCGCAGGCGCAGAATCACATGCAGCAGAAGGTTTTCATGATCTGGAAAGTTAGATACCCGAGAGAAGGTGTCCTGTGTCTTCCGGTGCTGCAGCGTTTGACAACAAGTTGCCTTGCTGTAGCTTGGCATTTCGGTAGAGCTTTGCAAGGTTCGACTGGAGACGGTGATGACGAATTGCTTCAGCTCATCCTCTCGAAGCTTGTCTCCATTATTTGAGCATATGTTCTTGCCCTTCCTTTGCCTTCTCCTTGTTCCTGCTACGTGTGCGCCACTGTTACACTTTTTTGTCCAGGGCTATTGCTGCGTTGGTTTTTATCATCATACTTCTTTCGTCCCGGTTGGTCAGCTTTGTTTATGTGAGTGGTGCTCTTGCGGTTGACACTTGTAAGTTGTGTTTTTGCCCTTTGGGATGTTCGGGGGGGGCGATGCCTTTCGTGCGCAGGATGTCCAGCAATCGGGTCCGAATCTCAGATGTAGAGTCGATGCGAGAACCTTTCCGACTGTAAGCGCCTCTTTGACACGTGCACAGAGCAGCAAGCAGGTGCGCCTTTGCTCCGTTTGCCATCGCTGGCTCGGAGTTTGCAGGCCGGAGCTAGTAACCACAATTGAGCAAAGAGCCTCACAGCATGAACTTCGCCCTGAGGAGCCGCTTCCCACCTCCCTTAGCTTGGCCAGCCCCACTGACGAATCCGTCATATTTGGAGGTGGAAATTAACCAGGCTCGATGAAGCTTTGTGAGGATATTGTTTGTTGCTGGCATGTGCAAATGTGATGCAGGCGATGAACAAGCTGATATTCTCCCTTACACTGTCCCTGGGCCTTGGGGGACTTGAGTAGTTCTCGAGTACAGCCTGAAGATCAGTGAGCCAGTCAATAAGTACTCACAGATGCCAGTTGCAGATGCAAGGAACCTCCGCGCAAACGCTGCTAGCACAGTGGCATACCTGGACTGGGCGCCATTGATTAAATCAGGCAGCGCTTTCTATTGAGGTCCATCTCTTCAAGTGCACAGTGTCACGTATCAGCTTCATTTCCATCGTTTTGCGAGGGAAGCTGTTGCACTGCAAGTGTCTGGGAGCTTTGGCTTAGGTGCCCTCGTACTTCAGATCGTCCAGCAACCGACAGGCAATGAGCTTAGTGGATGAATCAAAATGGCCAGCGCAGCGTTAAACCTGTTTTGCGACCATGCACCGCAAGATCAGCCAAGAGCTCTCCTTGCAAGGTGCTACACGAACTGCCGGAAGAGGATGGTCAGCGGCACATGTAGCTGCAATGTAGCCGTGCATAGCCTGCTTGGGACAGTCATTGTAGTTCTCGGGAGGATGCGGATGCATCATGGCGACTTGCCTGCCGCTGCTGGGCTTCCACCCGCCTGGTGCCTTTCAAGGTAGCTTTGGATTCCCAACTGCTGCCTTTGCCAGCAAGGCCCCAGCACGTCGCAGTGCTGCGAGCTGCGGTTTCGTTCCTCAGAAGGCAGAGCGGAAGAGCGTACAAAGGAGTTGCAAAATCTGCACTGCCAAGCCAAGCACCGCGAATGGAGGCCAGCAAAGTTGGGCCCTGTCGGCGCTGGAGGCAGGAAGTGAATGTGCACAGCTTGCAGATTGAAAGCTCCCGCAGAAGGTCACTGCCCACAGAAGCCCTGCAACAAGTTTACATTTTGTCGTGCATCTTGGACATCCCTGTCAGGCAGAGACCTTCCGCACCCTAGTCGACCACCGGCGCAACCACAATCTTCGACCTCTGACACAGTGAAAAACCGGATCCTGGGCCCATCTCGACCTCCCACGGCGCTGAAGGGGTCCCAAGCATCCGGGATTTCCACTGCGCTGTGCGACCGATATCACAAAGATGCCATTCCGGCTGCTGGCTGTCAAGCAGCTCCGAGCTTTGTGGAGGCTTTTCGTTGTTTACAAGTTGACAAACAAAGCCTCCTTTGTTGATCAGTGGCGTCGCAGCTCAAATCAATTCACGCCTCCTTGCTGAGCAGGGTACTGCACGACAGCAAGGTGTGAATTATGCCAGGTAGGAGGCATGCAGCCAGCTCGATCTCAAAAGCAGCTACGTTGTCTGAAGGTTGCTGCACCACCTTACCTCCAAATTACAGACATTGCAGAACAAAGTAGAGAATTCCTAAATCCGAGAACTGTCGCATCTGAGCTAGACAGATTATCAAAACTTCAAGCACAGCGCCTAGGTCCTGGAGAGCCCCTTCGGGCTCGTGGAGGAACTCCTGGCAGACAACCCATGGCAGCTGCTGGTACCTTGATCCGTGTTTCATCGTGTTTCAGCATTTCAATAAGAAGATCTGTCAGTACTGCAACTTTTTGGCCGGGATTCTTCCTTGGACAGCCGAACCTGATTAAATTGCAAGTATATATGCAAATCGTGATGGCCCTTGTCCAGGTTACTTGTGTCTTGCTCAACAAGACAGGCAGGCTGGCTTGCTCCTCAGGTCGTCTTGACAAGGTCGAGTTACCGTAAGTGAAGATAAGTTAAGCATCTGAACTAGCACTGCTTGCCAAGGCCGTTGATCGGGTCTTGCCCGAGTTTCTGAGCATTTGCCCAGGCAACTGCCAGTCACCACGGCTTGACGCAAACAGTTGCCATGCCAACGGTAGGCCCACATGAGCTGCTGGCAACAGCACCTGACGTGCTGCATAGGCCTGTTGGATCATGATTCTCTGTGGCTCTCGGGCTTTCAGCCTGACTTGACAAAAGAGGGGAACTGTACTGGTCACTACATGCATATGATGCTACAGAGTTGTTATGAGGTATCCCAAAATGCCACGCAACACTGTCGGCGTCGCGCGTCGTGGACGTGAAAGCAGATGCTGAAAAGCAAGTTCATGTTCAGATCTGACGTTGGCAGGGTGTTCCTTCCTCTTGGCCTGCACCGAAAACGTGTCCTGCCCTCAGAACCCAAGGTTTCAGGCCATCCCCCTCCATGCCCCGCGCTATGAGATCTGCTCCCCATGAGCCCATGCGCAGACGAGGCTCGGATGCTACGGCGTTTCAGCACTGAGTTCCTGGAGGCAATGTGCTTTCTGTTGCTGGTGGTTCTTGTGCGTGTTTTTACTTTCTTTCGCAATGAGAGCAACGCCTCGCCTGCATGCTCTGCCTAATGACCTTGGCTTCATGTAAATCATTCAACATGTTATCCAAACTGCCAAGGCACCAAGAGAAGCAGATGGCAACATACCCTTGGAGCTCGTGAAGAGGCGGCCCTTCTCTTGAAGACCAGTCAAGCATCAGGCCTAGCATGACTGTCAAGAGGCCCGCCTGTAGCGCAAATCATAAAAAGTCCCGGCAAACTGTTGGAGACTTGCAGGTTTCATGGCGTGGGCTTGCATCTCAGAAGGGAAAACCGACCTTGATGTGAACAGCAAGCAGCCACAACGCAGCCTGTCCCGCCCAAGGCAAGTACGCAAGCGATGCGTACGAAATTTTCATCCTGAAGCGACACTTGGCTGCATGGTTGCCTCATGGAAGAAGAGAAGGCAGCACTTTAACTTCAGAACTCGAGTGTGTGCCCATGCAAGTTCCTGAAGCTGAAGCGGAGCCAACGTCAGGAGTCGCTTCCGTGAAGCCAATGGATAGCTACCTGCGATGGCCACTCGGCTTATACTGAAGCTACAAACAAAAGAACAGTCAATAGACAATAGTAGGCAGATCTTGGCCCAAGCAGGAAGAGGGCAAGAAGGCATTTAGGCAGAGACTAGCCTGGGCCCCGGAAAGGTACGCCAATGCTGTGCGTGAGCAGCTTCGGGAGCATGGCTACAATGATATTGATGAAGGCTTCAGAGACTGGATGTCAAGCAACGCTGCCAGCGATCAGAAAAGCATGCGCACATCCAACGGTCAAAGCTAGCTGCTTGTAAGATGCGCGACCTTGGATAAGTCCTCTGAATTCTCGACGCGATCCCCTTGTCAGCTTTTGGTTCAGACCCTGCCGTTTTGGGCGTGCGCCCGGCCCGGTGGTTTGCGTCATGAGCTGCTGTGGCGGTTGCTTTGAAGGTTGCTCGGCTGGTTTTCAGAGACGCCTCCTCCCAGCGTTGTGACCTCACCACAAGATGAAGTCTGTGAGGCATATTTTCCAAAGGGCATGAGCTCCGGCCAGACAGTTTGCACCTCAGTGATTGACGTTTCTGACGCTGACGCCGCGCCTCCGGAGCTACAGATGCCAAGTAGCGTGCATGAAGCCCACCAGCAAACTACACTTCTAGAAAGATGTTCTGAGCTACATTCTGCATAGTGATGGTAATTCATGGCACAAACTGTGCGAGCTTCCCGGAACACAAAGCAGGCTCTCCGCAGAAGCAACCGCGGCCCGTGAGTACGTATACGGAGGCCGGTCCTGGTCTTTCAGTTTGGAAGTTTGGACGGCCCATGGTCGAAGTAGGCGTATGGCCATCCCTCCTTGCAAGGCTCTGCAGCTGGAGAGATCCCGAGAAGGGACGTGGCAGCTTGGGGCCCAGTGCTTCAGCGCTTTAGCACATCTGATTTGTCACCTAGAAGATCCTAGAAGTATCCTGCTTGCTGCCAGGGCATCTCCCAAGACGTCCTTCGATTGGGCACAAATCTCAGCACTGGGCTGTTACACTTGTGAGAGGTCGGGGCCATCCATCCTGTTGTATTTCGCTGGGTGGCCAAGTAGACACTCGGCAAGCCCTCTAAGATTATACCTTGATGCGTTGACACTTGCTGCTGTCCTCAATTCACTGCTGGACCATGCTAAAGCCACGACATGGGTCACAAGGCATCGCCGATCCCACGGCGTCGACCGTCTGTAGTCTCTGTTGCCCCGCGGCTCAGATTATACTGCAAGAGGTTGGAGGGTTGTGGGTCAGCTCTTCGAGCAAGTCAGTCGTGATGCACAACTCTGTTTGTGCTGCTGGTCCATGCAATTTCTGCTCATCACTCCACACAGGTGATCTTCAGCATCCAACAAACTTGCGGATATGGGTTGGAAGCGAAATTTGTTGAGGACGGACCTGTCGACTTCGACATAGTCATAGATATCGATGACGGCAGCCTGGCACCTGGAAGGGGGCTGTTGCTCCAGGACCAGCTAGATTGGGCACGCTGTCAAGGAAGGCTCCCGGAGAAATGTCCGTAGATTATGCTTGTCTTCGAGTCATCATCCTAGGATTTCAAGCTTGCACCAGCGCCGGAAAGGGCAAGCATGGATCAAGAAGGGAGCTGACTAGGGAGGTCTAGGCAACTCATGTTCGTGGGCTGTTAGACTGGACAGCAATGTGCAAGAAGCCACTGCAAATGCAGAAGGTAAGATAGGTTCGAAGGTTTGGACCAAGACTGACTTCAGAGAACGCAAATGCAGCATTCCTGATGCTAAGATGCTGCAAATTCAAAGCCCCGCCAGAGACCCAGCTCTCTGCTCGTGTTGGCCATTTCCGCACCTTCGACCAAAGCGCAGCAGGTGCTATGAATGCTTGGTACGTCGCAGAGTAGTGAGATGAACATATACAGATCCTGGTATAATACAGTACTTTAAACTTTCTTCTCCATTATCCCTGTATTATATAGTTATATATGTATATACTGTATATACATATGTATATCTAGACGTTCCTTCATCCCTTCATGGCATAACACAGGAACGCAGACGATCGACACGGACATACCTGCCAGCTGGGCCCCCAGATGCAGACGCGTTTTCGATAGGGGGGTGCATAGCGGTTTTGGGGGGGTATATGGGGATAATAGAAGAGAACATGGAAACTACAACATGATTAAGCATGCAGGGCTGGCTTTGCAGATGATGGCTGCCGTATCAATTGCTACATTTATTGGCGGAAGTTACAGTATGGCTTGGTAACATGCTACTACCTGAACGAACGGTAACAATGATTTCATGTTGAGTTTTCTCTCTTCGTCAGACCGGATTGCCGGCCAGAATCGCGAGCGGAGCAGGCTGGACAAGCTGCGCCTGCATGGGCTGCTGGAAAGCATAAATGAAATCCCTTTTTCCTAATTGCTTTCGTAGCAGTGGGAGGTTTGAAAAAGAAATGTTGCTGGCATCTCCTGGACGGCTGCCGCCACCACTGACAGCGGATCAGCGGGAGGACCATATGCATCAGAGGGTTTCCGATCCTGACCTTACCTTGGTTCCCGGGTTTAAACCTATCTCTGGTCGAGCAAGTAATAAAATTTGTGGGCGTACCAGCAGCAACAGTTAGACTAAAGATTGGGCCGTTGGCATCTTGGCTGAAAGAGAGATCCCGAATCATTAGAGGAATCCTTGGAGGAAAGCTTGGTCCCTTTTTCATGGTGGGTAGACATGATGAAACAAAAGCGCTCGCGGGCTAGTCTTGCCGCTTTCCACAGGTGCGTTCGTGATCCCATCAAGCTACTATCCCTTCAACCTTACCTCTCTACTGGCAGGCAGGAGGCGAAGTATAATGTACTATTTATACTATACTATACTGTGTTATACTAGATTATAGCATAATATAGTATATTATAGTATAATAATTACCCTGAGCTGTGCTGCAGGAAGCCATCCGGCAGCTGCTGCCCACAGCAACCTTCCAGATGCTGGCGAAGGAGGGCACTAAGAAGCAGAGCGATACGACCATTATGTAAGCACGAATTACTCCTCTTTTCACTGCGTTCTTCACATCCCTTATGAGCCTGAAGTCCAGAGACATGCGGATTGTGAACTGGAGCCTCGACAGGTGCCGAAAAAGCTGCTGACTTCGGCAGATGAGTCAGCCAAAAAGCTCAGAAGGCAGAGAAGTGCAGAAGTGTGAAGTCAGCCTCAGATCCTGGACCAAGTTACCGGTTTGGGGCCTTGTTTAGCCTGGGGACTGCAGACGCAGATGCTGACTTTCATAGCCAGTGCAGGTCAGGCTGCATTGCAAGTGCGAATGTCACTCACCTAGAGGCAAGTAGAGGCAATAACTCAGACCTGTGATCTTGAACATTCTAGCATTCTCCAGCCAACCGTTCAAGAGAAGTTCAACGAATCAGGCAGCTTATGCGTGGTGCCACAGTGGTCTTTGTGACTGCTGGCCTGCCCGGGAAGAGGCAGGATTGTCGCAAACGAGTGCGGGCTGAGCATGCTAACTTTGGTATACTCTGCGCATCTTGCCACCATTGAGATCCTGAAGGCAACAGTTACACTGGCAAACAATGTGCTGGGGCACAGTGGCACCTGGCCTACTGATTATTCTCTATGATACGATACGGTAGCTTGAAACATTGCTTCCCGCGGCATATTTTGGTCAAAGAAGCGCATCACGACCTGCTAGCACCTGGTCGCTGGCCCTTTAGCAGAATCCTTGCAGGTTTACCTTCGAGATTGCAGCATCGCTTGGCGTCCCTGCCTCATAGCGGTTGAAGCATGTTGAAGCGCAATCGGGCCTCAGTGGCCAGAATTTGCCTGAAGAGAGCCACCACATCTAGCTTTAATATCATGCCCCTGCCTACTTGAGCAAAATGTCCCTTACCCACATGCTGAGATCAAGCCTGTGATCTTGGAGCACCCTGATTCCTGGAGCAGGCCCATGTATCATCCCATCTTGTTTCGGTCCCTGGGACGACAGGGTCCTTTCTGTTCAGCTCGCCCCGTGCGTCATGTCGCAAACAAGCCCGTATGAGGGCAAGCACCAGCTTGAACATACCGTCGAAAAATTTAGAAACTTCCCAACAGGGCCTGCGTTGTTTGATTTAGGGATAGGGCAGCAGAATGTGGACGAAACGCCGAAGCGCAACGACATGCATACAAGACCAGATTCAGTGGAGGCACTCACAACCCTGCAATTGCTTGCACTGAGTCGTTGTGGCCAGGGGCCTCGTAGATGAGGGCCTCGCGGCTAAATTTATTCCCGTCGCGGACTGAGAGAGTTGCCTAGGTGTTGTCCTGATGCGGTGTGAGTGAGTCAAGCATGTCAATCGAAACAAGGTCGACATGACGCAAGGTTCAGAGGAAATCTTCAATGAGCCTCGCCCCCAGCAGGCTCACCAGCTCCTCGAGAACGCGAAGCGTGTATGCAACCTACCATCAGTATATCCAAGGAGGAAAGGATGACTTGCGCCACATAAACGTCCGCCATGGAGCCTGTAAGCAAGCAAATACTGAGGGCTCTGGAGCACATCAGAACCTTGGGTGAGGACCGAGCATGCGGAGAGCTTTGCATTTCAACTCGCTGCTAGAAGGATGGAGCACTTGTGCTACTTCACTCTGCTTCGGTTGCCGGAAGGATGGTCTCACTGGGCCTGCGGATGGCATCGCAGCTTGGCCGCACATGTAGCAGATGGCACCGAAGCTATGCTGGCCGTAGTCTTGCATGTGCAGCCATAACCCGTCTGCTTCACCATGGAAGTTTCTCTAATCTCAGAATTACAACAGTGTGCAAGGGATGCCATCTTCCCCTTCACTCCCACACGCATTGCATCCATGCACAGGTGCTCTGCGCCTTCAACTAAGTCGGAGTAAGCCCTTTAGCACACCCAGAGATCACGTACAACGTTGGACACACCAAGCTTTGGTCTAAGCCCTTAGCATGACATGGTAGTTTCCCTACATATAGGAACCACAATATCCACACCCCAAAATCCTTATTATAGGGACCCCCCAAAAGGGTGCACCTAATTTTGGGAAACCCCCACATTCCGACATAGCGTACAGTCACCCAGGCCACCTTTGTGGAGCTCTCCGTGCCCCTTGCAGCACGCCTTGCCGAGGCTTTGGGCTTGCCAGGCCGCAGAGAGAGAAACGGTTGACCAGGTTCTGACCATTATTAGTTTCCATGTTGTTTTCCATGATCCCTCTATAGTAGTTTCCATTTTATTTTTCATTATCCCAACATAACCCCAATATCTACCCTATTATGTTGCGTAGTGACTTGAGGACGAGCTGAGGACTTGCATTACTCAGCTTCCGGTCTGGATTCCGAATTGAGAAAAAGTTGCACGTGGCTGCACTGGAGATTGCGCGTCCAGCCTTTTTTGCCGCATGTTCCGGAAGTCCTGAGCATCTAGTCGGGCTTCCTTTGAAGAGCAACATCAGTCTCGTTCCAAGCAGGCATGCTAGTAGAGTATGCGCAGGTTTGAGGCCGGCAGCCGTGGATTCAGCACGAAATAAGCAGCGAGCTCAGTATGGCAGCAGCTGCCGGGCAGTAGAACGAGGGCAATACCGCCAACAAGATTGAGATCCATATTAGCGCGTTCGCAAAGTCGGGCACATCTGAAGCTCGAATACGTGATTCGCAAGTCTGCCAGATGTGTACCAAGCTGTCCCAAGATCTTCAGTATTGCTTTCTCGGAGCGGAGCACAGCACATGTTATGAGCAGCTTGTTGTGCACATTGCCAAATACTTGCGCAAAACGGTTTCAGTCTGAAATCATCAATTCAACAGCCGCAGCACTTCCGACTCGGCGAAGCGGACATAGGGTGGCAGAATCAAGGGTGGCGAAATCCGCATGATCCTTCATCATATCTGCATCTCTTGCAGGTTCTGCAGGCCTATGAACATGAAGAGTATGCCTCGAGATCCCAATCAAACTCGCAGGTGCTCATGTCCTTGTCGACTGCTTCAGATATTGGTTTCATGGAGGATGCTTACATGCGGCCGAACCGAATTTCCGCACAGAGAGGAAGCAGCTTCGACACGAATTTCATATAAGTCTGGCACACGTCTTCTGAGGCATGCCACTCGAGCATGCTTGAAGCAAGCTGGGCTACCAACCCCGAGGCCCCTGCCGCGGATTAGGTAGTGCAGGGTACCAGAGCGCACAACTGATTGTATGCATCAGTCAAGCGTGGACAAACCCAAACTCTGCAAGGAATTTCCTCATTGATGACAAATCGAAGCTCAAGGAAGCAGGCCAGACTGCCCCGACCACAGCAACAACGAACAAGATCTTGACGAGCTTTTGATGCCGTATCTATGGCAACAGAACCAGCAACCTGACGGCACCTCGATAATCCCATTCTAGCTAAACAGAATACAGCATTCCAAACGTTTTGGAGGCATGGACTTATCTTGTCACCAATCAGTTACTAGTAAGTGTGTCCGGAAAGACTACCTTCTGCAGAAGTAATCTGTGTTACACGGATTGCCCGCACAGTGTGCCAAGGTCGGCTTTCCCGCCGTCTTAAAACCTGTGTCGAGACCTTAAGAGCGCGTTGTTTGCATGAAGCTACCAGACTGACAGTCTTAAAGATTCCCCATGCACCGAAGTGGGCAGGGGCTGCCCTTTGGACGGACTAGTATCCGCTGATTAACGCAACGCCAAGGTCCGGCGCAGCTTCGCTGGGAGTGAAAAAGGTCACGAATCCTGTGGAGATGGAGAAGTGCCGCACCGAGAGGGAGTTCAACTTTCAGATCATCCAGGTTTTTAACCTATGCCCGTGCCCCCAAAGACAATAGTTTGTGGAAAGTGTGGAACTTTGCCAGTCACCGCGAGCGCTGGTTTTTCAACGCATGCAGTGTCAACTGTCTGAATGCCACGGCACTTGCAGTGGCATATGGGGGTGCGTAGGCCCAATCCTCAACATTTATCGCCAAACGGACAAACAAGCGTCATACTAAACCATAATAGTAAGCCAATGAGCGGAGGTGCTATCAAGAGATTGTGGACGAGCTTTCCACTCTTGTCGTGCGAATCCCAGTCGGCAAATCTTCTGACACACTTGATATTGCTCAAGTGCTCCAAGTAGCTAAATCCTGTATGCAATCCCAATTTCCACGTCATGTTCCCTTTTATTTACCGTTTGATTTTCCATTAGGCCCTATGTAACTCCATAAAAATCCCATAACCCTAATTAATCCATAAAGTTGGTAGTCACCTTGAAGCCTATATAGCCGCCATAGGGGACACATGCATCTGTGCATCCCCTCAAGCATGAAAGTCCTGACCACACTGCGGCTCGTAATTCCTGGCTTTGCGGACATTTTTCAAAAAGATCCCTCGCAACCCGTTCCATCCCTGTATAATATGTCATATGTCACTTGAGGTTCTTAGGTACTCCTACTTTGACAAAATCTCCTTTAGCGCTGCTCTACCTCAAATAGATTGAGTAGCCCGCGGTTGGCTGAGGTATCATCAGGAGCGCTGGTGCAAGGCTCATGGGAAGGGCCTGAAGTCTCAGAGACCGGATCAAACCTCTCATCAGACAGGAAAACAACAAAGGGAGGTTGGCTAGAGAACTTGCAGCACAGCATGCTGGCAAGAAACTGTTTGCGCTTTCAAGATGAGGAACTTGCCAAACGTGCTTCTGAGGAAGGGGTTTGGAGAACATGCATGAGACCATCCGAGACATGGTAGCGTTATGCTCGTTTTCGCGCTGCTTGGTGTTGTTTTGCATGCCGCACGTCGAGTGTTAGTTGTTCCCTGCAGTGTTCGTGTGCTCTGGCTGTGGGAGGCAGCCCTGATGCGGCGGGACGGAATGCGCAAGAGGCCATGGCATTTGAAAAACCCAATACACAAGGCAAAGGATGCATTTCTGGAATCAGCTTCGTTGTTGGCGTGAGTATCTCAGATCAGGCTTGCAAGGAACATGATTTTGCTTTCCCAACATACATCGCTCACCGCTTCCTTCCGCAGTCTGGAGTCGACCTGACAGTGCTGATGGAGCAGTTTTTGGATGGTCCTGAAGTAGATGTCGATGCTCCTCGGCCAGCTTCACCTTCGAGGTGATGTAAAAAAACAAGTAAAGAGGCACTGTTTCGAGCGTACACATGCAGAGCTCCTTGCAGCTTCACACAACAGCTTGAAATAAATGATGTTTTGGTTAACATGATCTGAGTAGGTGGTGATTTTGCACCTCGCTCCAGGTTGTGATGTCCGAGGGCAGCCCCTGCCACGAGTTTGGGATGTACCTTTTGATTTCACCACCGGCCAGCACATCGATCTTGACCGGCAAGGGACTGCTTGCGTGCTGAGAGTTACTACACATGAAATTTCGAAATGTGAAAGTCACGAAAATTGCCAGCCACAAATCCCACACAATTGTGGGACCCCTGTGCACTTGAAGACTCCAGGCGATCCTTTTGCGCAGGTTGCGGCTTTTCATAGATTGTAGAAAATCACTGGTAAGCCTCGTTGATGTTAAAGGTGGCTCGAGCCAAACAGATCCGGCACAGCTGCTTCGCAGTAGCTTGGTGCGGGTGTCATGTCGGAGACGTCAGCAAAAGCGGACCTGACAACCGCTTTCGTTGCCTACAGCGTACTGTAGCTTGGCTATGCTTGGCTTGAAAGGCTGGAGCCATTGTCATCGCAGTGCAGTCTTTGAAGATAAGCAAGGTACGCATGCTTGGTGCTCTTCGGTGGCGTTATGGGCTTCGTGAAAGCCAAGAGCAAAGCCTCATTAATTGTACCTGAACAGCAGACAGCTGCGTTTTTTGACAAGTGCATTTACTGCTTGCAGCAAATACATTCGTGATCTTTCATGCAGGCAATTGCAGGGGCTTGCGTTGCCCAAGTCTAAGGCAAGCACGATCGTCAGTTTGGTTTTGATTGGTGTGGTTTACCTCACAGCCAAGAAGGTGCGGAGGAAGTTTGGATTTCCAGCTAGGGAGCCATGCCCAGATCCAGCTTGGCGTTGCATCACACGAATGACAGGATAGTCTTTTGACTTGGAATTCAAGCAGAAAGCGCTCATCATGCAGTGAATAGATGTGGGCCCACCTTGCCGGGAGAACAGACCGCTAAGTGAAGTGACGTCCGGGCATGTGATGCTTATGGTCGTTGTGGGTAGAACCAGAATGTGGTGCTCCCTTGCAAGGACGCGGTCATTGGAGGAGCTGTGATGGTGTGCTTTAGCCTCATACTGTGCCTTGGCTAGAAGTGGTCAGGCTGTATGAAGCTCATCCCCAGCGCATTCCAAGTTGATGCTTGTCCTTGATTGATCGTGCAATGCCGGTGCAGGGTGAGAATGTTCTTTCAGAAGTACAACAAATCCGGTGAGACCGAGGTGCCTGGACAATACCTTACATTTAGTAAAGCCTGGAGTGCAAGTGCTAGCAGTGGACATTCAGCATGGGGGGTTGATTTAAACCGGGACTTTGATTGCTGCGAGTGACTGCCCCTGCAGCAACACCGGCGTCATCCTGCCGTTTGCTCATGTTATGGTGTCTTCCGCAGGGCATCTCAAAGTTTGCCAAAGCGTTGCTTTGCATGGCTTCCATGTGCCAGGAGAAGCTGAGCGAGCCTCTGGCGGCTGCACCCGGGAAGCCGCGTGGCGTCACCAACCATGCTTGCGAGAGAGCGCATGGCAGTCAGGGAAGATTTTCTTGGGCAGCTCTTAGCACCACCACAGATCATACGGATCTAGCTTGGGCTCCAGAACCAAGGAAGTTCATGCCGTTTGGGCTCCTCACGCTGCTGATGCTAAGCTGCAGTGAATGACCAAGAGCTTTCGATAGCCATAAAGCGTTTGCCAGATAATCTTTTGTGGTGTGTTTGGGGATGTTTGGGGTTTTGTGTTTAAGTCTTGGCGATTCCTCTCGCGGCTGCGCGCGGGTGCAGGGTTCAGGTTCATGTTGTCCATGTGCGCACTTGGCTTGATGGAACACAACTCAGGGGCATGGGACTTGCTGTGCCCCTTGTCCAAATTTGGTTTTGGAAGACTTCAGACAATCAAGGTGTCAAATTCCTGCGAAGACAGCATGCAGAGCTAGCATGACTGAGGCTCAGCTTGGCGCTGGTCATCGTCGCTTACTAGAAAGGCCAACGAAATGCATTGCTTACAGCTTAATAGGTCCTCCCATGTCCTGCCAAAAGTGATGTGCACTAAGCGGGCCACTACCTTTCCCACCTCTCTATCTGCTAGGCAGTAAATTGTTCAGCAAGCCACGCGGCAGGAAACCACACCGTCTTCGCGTAGCTTAGCGGATCAGCGGTAGATCCCTTTGCCCTTGTTTGCCTCTGTGCAAGAAGCACGGGCCTGATAGTGTACAAATCTTGAGCTAGCAGCAACAGGCGCTGCAGCATGATGCTGGACAGCTGCAGATGCTCGCTGTCGCGTCCAACAGCTACAGACTCTCTGACAGTGCTGTCATTTATTTATTGTAAAAAAGGCACCCTGTGGCCAGCCATTGCAGTCCAGCTTAGCGAGTCTACATGCGAGCATGCATCGGGACCAGTCGAAATCTTGTCTTGACGAAACCTTAGATCCATGATATTCTGGCAAACTCACCATGTCAGGTGAGTATGTATATGCCTGCGTGGCAGACAACGGCCCAACTTTGGAGCCATACTTCAACGAGCTGGGGCCTTTGGCAAAGGTCATGCATGTGACAGAGATGCTGCATTTCTAGATCGATGCATGCTCCAAGTTGCTCGGCGAGTTGTGGTCAGAACCCATGCGGTCAGCTGGATGCAGTGTATAACATACTATAACATACTCAAGTATACTATCAGCTGCCAGGACTTGGGCATGTTGCCCCTCGCTCCTGCCAAAGGACACCTTTGTTTGATGCTTTTGGTGTGGAAATCTCCCCAACAGAAACATGAATCCGCAGGATGCCACAGGTACACATGCGTAGTGCGTGGTAGGGCGGATGGGATTGACAGCCGCGGCCTTCGCAGTAGCATGCTTTGCAGGCTGTGTCAGATGTCAGCTGATCTCATATCCGACTTTCAACTGGAAGCAGTACCTGCGGTTCTGAGAACACCGTATGGGTTGGTCAAAGATGAAGGCCACCCGGTGAAAAGACGAATGCATTACTGCAGAACTCCGTGCAACAGGACCAGCAGGTGGCACTCAGAGACTTGGGAGTGCAGTGCTGTGGCCTTACAAGTTTCAACAACGGCAGCAATGGCAACTGCCATGCTCCTCATTGCTTGTCTGTAGTCAGTTTTTTGGCTGTTGGTGCTAAAATGAAGGGATTCTGTGTCCCAGACCTCAGGTATCAAGGCTCTCGGCTTCACCGCTGGGGTCTTCCATGTGGAGTCGGGCCCTGAGAACAGTTCATAGCCAGCCCCGCACTCAAAGACTCAAGCGAATATATGGAGACGGTTGTCCCAGCCTGTACCACAGACAACGGCAGCTACTCTGACAGGTTGAAGTACACCTCCCACGGCCCGCAGTTGATCGAGGTCTCACTATACAGCACGCGTATACCAAGTGCAGCTATAGGTTGTGAGTCAGAAGCTGGGCAGACGCATACTTCAAGTAGGTTGCAAAAAGTCAAAGCCAAGCTTAAGCTTGCCAGATCCGAAGCTTGCTTGCATGCTCGGGGTCGCTAATCTTATCTTCAAGCAAATCTTGGCAGGTCAATGCCAGAATGGGAGGAGGCTTGTTCACAAGCACGAGCGTGGAAAATCCAATCTGGTCACCTGCTGTTGTCTGTATCCATTACCATGCCTCCAACTTTGCCTGGCTGACTCTCCTCCTGCTTTCCTGCTTCAGCTGAGAAACAATCAAGCTGTGACCAGGACAGGTGCACGAGTGCAATCGCTTGACTTGGGGCGTTTGCCTTGTAGAGGAGCTGATCTCACCGAGAGTATTGAAAGTGTGCACTGAACCGGCGTTTTGCAAGAGGTGGTTCAAGAGTGCAATGCCTCGCTTTGACCTAGCAACAACTGCAGGAGACCATGCTTGTCGCGCTGGGTATTCCATCCCGGCCTTTTGTTGGGTCCACAGAAGCCTTCATGCCTGCAGCATGCTTAGGGCAGCCCAATGCAAGGGCAGGTGAAATTGACCAAGTGGGGAGCCGACCTCGTACTAGCTGGTCATTGCAAAGATCCAAGAAGCCGGCCACCAAGGTTCCACGGGAGCCAGTGTCGGGCACCGCCTACTGCTATGCAGCCCCGCCTAGTTGAAGATTTTGAAGCTTTTCGACGCCTCCAATCTTTCCCTCGGCATTCCAGGTCAATGCAATGAAGTCGGGCACCGTCACTGACATTAGCAAACTGGAGGCCGTGCCCCACCACTTTAGCGCAGGCCCCAAAAGGTTTGAATTAGTTTTAACATCAATGCACTCCAGCTCGTGAGACGAAGGCGCAAGCGAAGAAGCTTGTGTTGGCAGGAGCTCCAGAAGCGCGACAATGTCATCTGGGCCAAGCCTCTGACGCGAGTTGGCGCAAAGGCGGCCAAGTGTGGTCAGAGTTGTTGGAGTAGGCATGCCATGCTTGCCGTCACACGTGCGCAAGTCATTCACGTAGGGAGGATTGAAGCTGTTGGCTGTGTGGGACGAGATCAACCCAAGAGCTGTTGCAACACGTGGCAAACTTCCAGACTCGCACTAAAAACCAGAGCCACTGGGAAAAAACGTATGCAAGACCATTCGCGACAAGGCAGTGGGTCCTGCAGACGGTTTGCCAACATGGCTGCCTTTGCCTCGGAAATTGAATCACCAAATGCGCATGCGGACGGAAGGAAGTAGCCATGTTTCCAGAATCTTCCTGAAAACCGTGGAATTACATGCGCTGCATGCTTGCACCAGCTACATGGTTAAGGTGTGACCTCTTCGTGCAAGGCAAGACTGCCAAGGAAGCCTTGGCATACCTGCAGGCCAAAGTTTTCCGGTTGCTCAATCTTACGGAACAGCGATTTCCAGACTACTCGTCAGCCAAAAAGCATGAGACTTCAGGGCCCTCCGCGAGTCCGCAACACCATCTTAAGTTCGGTAAGGTCGGTAATGCAGTCAAGGGCCAGTAAGTCAAAGATTTTCAGCGCCGATGTAGTTCCTCCCCGTCCAGCCTACTGATGGCTCCCTGCAGCCGAACATTCTCAAACTAGAACATCTAGTGCGGCTATGTCTGGCACGAGTGCGAAGTTGAGGTCAGATTAGCAATGTCAGCATTTGTTCGCGCAAGCGAAGGATCATGTTGCCTTGCAAGCTGCCCTTTCAGACAACATGCCGACGGACACAGCAGCGCGCACGACTCAAGATTTCTTACTTGAGCCTCATCTGGACAAAACTGATTCGCAGGCTATTGAGAAGGAGAACCCTGTGCTCGCAAGGGGCCAAGAAAATTTTGCTGACTGCGTCCGGCGCTGTGCTTCATGCAGGGTCACGACAACTCTTTGCCACGGCAATCACCATGACACGCGATCGTGTACAATGAGTCGCTTAAGCCCTAGTCAGGTGGGATGATCTGCTCAAGGCGCACCGATGCTGTAGTCATCTTTGTTTCCTTCTGTGCCATGCTCATGCTACAATGGCAGCCGCGACCTGCTCCGTTTGATATCATTTGGATGCTTGCATCTGCATGTGGCCTCTGCCCGTTTCAGGCCGTGGGTTCAGTGCTTGCTGAGGAGATTGATTGGAATTATTAGATTTGCACAGCGATGAGCAGGCCAGGGATGGAGACGTAGCAGCAGATGCTACGCAAATCACGCCCTGTGCCCAACAACTCCAATTCAACCCTCCAAGCCAACCTTTTGACCCGCTCAGTCATTACCCATCCCTGGGCTTCAGCTTTGCGATATTTTGCGATGATGAGACCGTTTTGAATTGAAGCTGGTCGTGCTGCTTGCAAGACTAGGTGTTGCCAGGAATCGTCGTGCGCGTTTTCACGCTTCTAGAGTATTCAGGGGGCCCAGTATTGAAAGCAGGCTGTTGGATTTAAAGGTGTGCAAGTACCCTCAGCAGGACGCCTTTGCAATAAAATGCGGGCTGCCTTGTAAATCTGCTCTAAACCTGCCCATGGATCGTGTTTCAAGTCCTTGGAAGTCGAAGTACGTGGCCAAGCCGGTAGCGAGTCAAGACATGTTAAGGCTCCTTCACCGCAAGTCCCTGAGGAACTCGTATAGGCAGGCCAGGACGGCAGTCAATATACCCCTCGCATATATCGTAAGTCGCAGCAATGCATTGTATAATGTAAGTCTTCAACTCAACACTTCTAGCAGGCTGACTTGCAGTTGCCAACATCTAAGCATTCTTCTGAGAACCTTGTAGCGGCCAGCGGCATGGCAAAAATGATAGAAGCCGTGATTGCAATCTGAAGTTTTGTGACCTGATTGGCAAGCCCAGAAGCCAGCCTAGTGGTAGGATCCGCGCGCTTGGTCCAGCAGAGACTCTCATAATCAGTCATGCACCGATTCCGGCTAACCTGGGACTTAGCAAGAAGAGCAAGACGAGCAATCTGTGGTTTACCCTCATGCAGCATCTTCCGCACCTTCTGCGGTTTAATCATGGCGCCCCAGAAGTCATAGCATTATACCGACGATTGGAACCTACAGGACCATGTACCCACAATTATTATTACTACTATTACTATTATTATTACTATTATCACTATTATTACTACTATTAGTACCCAAAAGCCTTGGGATCTCCTGAGCACAGGATGAACCATGGATTTAAGAGCTGCTGGGGTGGAGCTCCAGTAGAAATTGTTTGTACCTGACCCCGAGGTCCTGCCCATTTTAGAGAAAAACTGCGATTCTTCGTTCTTCTGTTGAAAGCTGCTGGGTTGCAGTAGCTCGACATGATGGCTGAAAGCAGTGTGCTTGTCAACCTTTCATAGGTATTTTGCTCAACAGGATGGCTCAGTCAGGTTCCATGAGGGTCCACAAACAAATGGTCGCGTATGCAGATGTGGACACCACCTGGTTCGAGTCCAGTCTTGGAAGGGTGCCTGTTCGATAGGCGTTCAAGGATGGGCATTCATTTGACAGGTTTTGATTGCCAGAAGACGGCCATAGACGCAACATAATGCAACGAAAACGCTGGTAGAAAGCCCTACGCGCGGAGTCGTGTCAGCAAGCCCTAAATAGCAGTTTCCATCTTATTTTCCATTATCCCAGTATAACTCCCAATAGTACCCCTATATTGTTCTGAGCATATCTGCCACCAACGCATCTTTGACAGCTCAGAAAGCCCGGACAAGAAATCAAGAGCTTTGCGGCACGGGCCGGTCTGGTCTCAGCCCATATAGGGGTACTATTGGGGGTTGTACTGGGATAATGGAAAATAAAATGGAAATTATTATTTATGCATGCAGTCGGTCGATCAACACTTCAGGCGACTTGTCGGCTGAAGTCCTTAGGTGAGAGGGTAGATGCCAATCGAGACAGGAGCCTGCCTATCGACGGCTGGAAAAGTAAAGATTCCAAAGGATCGTCGGTGACAATTGAGCGATTTCACAAGCCTGTGGAGCAGATGGTGGATTGAACACCGCATTCGCAAGCACAGGAAGTGATTTCTTCTGTACAAGTTCACGTAAAAGATTTGGGA
Organism: Symbiodinium pilosum; assembly: GCA_905231905.1. NCBI lineage: Eukaryota > Dinophyceae > Suessiales > Symbiodiniaceae > Symbiodinium > Symbiodinium pilosum. The sequence continues at coordinate 68,774 of CAJNIZ010030835.1, forward strand.
AAGATTTGCAAATCGCTGGAACAGCTGTGATGGACTGGAATTTCATACTGGTCCCACAATTCTGTAGGGATGTGGTCTTGATCATAGAAGCGAACATCCTCTTCAGTGCATGACCACAAGTTGTAAGTTGCTTGTTGAGGCTCTGTCTAGCAAAACCCAGGTCTTGATACGTAGTCTCATGCAACCATGCGGCTCTGACATTGGGCTTGCATCTCCAACGAATTGGCAGCGTCATTTGACTCCAGGAGGCTAGGTTGATTGGAACCAGCCGTGGGACAATCAATCACGTTAGGTCCCACCAGGACATCAGCATGGCAAGGACCTGGCAGGAAGCATGGCAGATATATCACAACAATGTCGCAGATTCTGTTGCCGTGGCTAAAAGCAAACAAAGGCCTGAAGATCAGTTGCAAGCTCTCGTGTTGGCGAGAATGGAGTTCCAGAGGGTAGCAAAGCAAGCTGATTCATGTTTCCGCTTGCAGCAGAATATTTTGCTTTCCGCCAAAAAATTTGGCAGTTTAGCACTGCCAACAAGCTCTGTGGGCGACCGTGTCTGGGGAACACCTTTCCAGGTTCCTGCTTAGGTAGTGCAAGAGACTGAAGCCATGATGTGCCCTCCGTTCCTGTCAGTGCTTGCCAAGTTTATGACTGGACAATGGATGCCATGCCAGCCGGCTATGAGTCTTCTTGAACTTTACATCATCTTTACACACGTTACTGGGTGGTATGGCTCCTTGGGTTCCCACTGCTTCCAAATTTGCGACCACAGATCCAGATGGTCATGTCCCAGCCAAAAGGCATGCTCCCACCCATGCAATTGCAACCTTTTCAAGCCGAGAACAACCGCCTCATTATCAACAAAGACTGCTGCCACTGCACAGTGTTGAATCGCGACCCAGACCGCATAAAGTTCAGCTCTATAGTTGTTCTGGGGCCCCCGCAACCAGCCCTTTTCAACAACAGTAGCATCCATTTTCTCTGGGTCGGCGAGAACCACTGCCCACGCACTAGAGGGCACAGTATCAGCAGCGAAAGTTGAGCCATCTGTAAACAAGAAAACATGCTCGTCAAACTCCTCAGCAAACGAAGGCTCTGGTATCTCATGGACAATTTTCTCCCAGTGTTGCAAGGCATATGCTTTCCGAAAAAGCCCATTCTGCACTTGAAGCTGCGGCAGCGACTGCAGGAGTTGCATTGGCAAACCCTGTCTGCATTCATGATAATGCGGGCAATGGAAGAACCTGTGGGCTTGGGAGTCTTCTTTGCCACGGTGTACACATGCCACACCATCCTCCAGGAAATGTTTTTTCTGATCAGAAAAAATTGTTGCACCTGCGGTGAAGTTTCCCATTGCTGCTGGATCTCCCGCAACTTTTTGCAAGCCTCTGTCAGCTTCAAACATGAAGTCGTACTGTTTCCGTCCGCAAATGAAGGCGGCTAGCCTATCGGGTTCGGTTGAAAAGTATTAAACATGAACAACAATTTCTCCAAATTGCACTAATGAGCAACACCAGCCTTTGTTAAGTCATGAAAGCTAGCCTGGCTAGCCTTGGTTTTCTATGTGTTGGGTATTGTTTATGAAAACTACAATTTTGGCTCGCAGTTGTGCCACCAGCATGGGCGCCATGTTTTCGTTGCCTGGCCTTGCCCCTCAAGTAATTTAGTAAACCTTCTCAAGTCTTTCAACACACTTGTACCGAACACCTCATGTAATCAGGCGAAGTCAACGAACATTTTGGCATAGCTACACATTCTTGACCTACTTGAATTTGTTTGTTTACACGAAATTGACAGTGCTGGTAACCAGGTTGCTTGTTTCGTTCATCAGAAGACACAGGACAGGTAAGAATGTGTTGTCTGGCTGTTTGAACAAGTTTTGCGCAAGATGCCTCATTTTCCAGGTCTCATCTGATGTGAAAAGCTGCCTTTGCATATCAAACATTTAACCAGTCTGCAACAAGCCTAGTAATGTGTCAGTACGCTTCGGACTTAAGTAACGGAGTTCAAGAAGCATAGTTCTATTCAACAGCCGACTCACAGGTATGTTGGGATGATCCATGCCAATGAGAGTAGTTTCAGCCAGTCGCTTGGAAAGTTCAATGGATTCGGCAACATTCAGTTCAACCTGCACACGTTTGATGGTCAGTGGGGATGTAGAGATGCTTTTTGTTTTGATCATGCAGCAAGGCTGACAAGTTTTAGTCTTGTTGTTATTTGCCTTGTTTGCTGGTCCAATCGGAAGACGCAGCTAAAACTTCAGAACACTCAAGGAAGAATCTGAAGAGTGCAGGCAAGGGGTTGTGAGTGTTCAAGAATGAGTACTTTTCAAAACGACTCATACGCACATGTGTTTTGCATGCTTCTTCCGTCACGTGCGCGAAAACGGCAGATCCACGGAGGGTAGTAGCTGTGTGCGTACATGCACGTATGTGTATATACATGCCTACATTCATGTCTCTTGCTCATCTGTTTCTGTGCCCATTTCGTGTCCATGCCCATTTCTGTAACCACATCGGCATTTGCGTGCGTGTCAGTTTGTTGTCTCTCTCCGTTTGGTATCTGCCTCTGCGTCCGCTTGATTCTGCTTCCATGTTTTTGCCTCGTCCGTGTCCGGGCGCCTGTTCGTGTCTGCATCAATGTCTGTGTTTTCCGCGCATCTACTTCCATGTCTGTGTCCGTGTATGTTTTGTGCCCGTTTTGGGTCCTTGTCAGTGTTCATATTTTGTGGGTGTTCACTGTTCGTCTTGCATTCGGATCTTTGTCTCGTTCCGTGGCTGTCATCCCATTCCCGTGTCCGTTTCGCGCCTGCTTTGCAACCGTACTTTGTTCGCGTAAGGGAGCAATTTAAGGGAGCAACCTGTATACCGCGCCCAACGATTGAAGTCATTCGCGCTCTCTCGGTGCATATGCACACATAGATAGAGAAATCGATAGTTACTCAGATCGATAAATTGAAACATATTGCTGGTTGTCTTGCAGAGGCCAGATGCCCTTCTCTTGCTGGGGGCTTGCGGCGCGCATCAGTGCAGCTCCCGACGACAAGGTGGGTGCCAATGTGGGTTATTAGGTTGCTTGAATCCAGAAATGAGGCATGAAGACCTTGCTAAACGGCTTTGATTCCTTCTTCTCCAAGTGCCCCTCAGAGATGCACACCATGGTGCAACAATGGAGAGCCCGCTGTGCTGTACACGATAGCTCCGCGAAGGCCGCGCGCGATGGCTTTATGCGTTTTGTTGCTGCTGCCGTCTCTGGACGTCACAAAGGAACGCGCCATCTGTTTGCAAAGGATTTGCTGGCAATGCTACGCTCTGACTTTTCGCAACGTCAGCTTGCTGTGGAGGCCCTCGCCAAAAGCTCCAGAGGTCTTGGGCGCTTTAACCCAGCTTGCGTGTCTGCAGTCTTTTTGTGCATCATGGTTGGCAGATCTTTACAGCATATTCGCGATTGTCTTGCAGTGCTCGGGCTACTCCTTCCAATGCCTCCGTGGCGACACGCATTGCCTTTCGAGAACATTTGCTGTCTCATCGACTTTCTCATGATCAACTACCTGAGTTGCGTCCGCTGGAGAGGGCCTTAGAGGAGCAGCTAAAGATGTTGCCGGAGGAAACCCACAGGCAAGGAAGCGGCAAGGACTAGGATGAGAAGGAATACACAGCTCTCTTTTGCGTGGTGTCCCTTCTTCAGTATGTGTTGCACCCCAGCAGTCCACGAGGCGGATGTCTAGACCGCCCCCAAGTTCGAGCTCACAGGTGACTGGCCATTCCTGGAACACAGCATTGAAACTTGCCAAGGCAAACCAGGGCATTTGCGAGAAGGGCAACACTGCCGCCTTGCCATGCGAGGTGGCGGACAAGACTTGGGACCAGACATTTGTCCCGCGTGCATTATAAACAAGCATTGCTGTCAACGCCGTTTGAACCATGCGTTGAGAACAAAAGAGGGAGTCGGCAGAGTTAAATGGTACATGCTGTTTGCGGCAGGCTCGTAAATACAATCCATAACTTTGTTGTGTGAGCTCTCTTGCATTGCACTGGACGTTGAGGTGACGTTGCAGGGAAGTGTGGGCTCAAAGTCAGAGAACCAGACAGGGCATCATGTTTACAATCCGCTTTGCCTTGCATCGCTTGACAGCGGCACTCTTGTGGCTTGCTTCGGCGGCATACCGCAAATCAACGCAGATAAAGCAGCTGGTGTGGAAAGGAAGGTGTTCAGGGCAACATCTGGATGGCGGATGTGTGATTCTGAACGTTTACGATCCTTTGCCTTCATAGAGTGATCGTTCCAGTTGTCCACACATGAAATGCCGTGTAGCTGTTCATGCGCACGTGTCTTTCCCACAAGGACCTGCACAGCACATGCATAAGCATTTGCAATGGCATCTTGCTTCGTTGCTGTGGCTGTGGCTAAGAAGGCCCGGACAAGAAATCAAGAGCTTTGCGGCACGGGCCGGTCTGGCCTAAGCCCATAGGGGTACTATTGGGGGTTATACTGGGATAATGGAAACTAAGATGGAAACTACTATTTAGGGTTTAGGGTTTAAGGGTTCAGATCATGACCATGACATTTACAGGTATTCCTATGATGTTGATGGAAACCACAACTGCTTGGCTCCTAACCTGAAAGCTTCCCCCTCCCGCATGCAACCGTCTTCGGCCTTGGCTCACCGATTCTTCCTGGTTACATGTAGTAGTTTCCACTTTCTTTTAAATTATCCCTATATAACCCCTATATATATATATATCTGGCACCGCCCCCCAAAGATCCACCGTTTTTAGTGTATTTCAAGCATATGGAAACCCCTTGCTTGAGGATGCCTCTTTTTCCTTAAGAAAGCTTCAAATTTAGGAGGGGTGCACACCTTCGAAAAGCAATATGGT
>CAJNIZ010030846.1:0-16243 GCA_905231905.1 Symbiodinium pilosum
TTAAGGTTCAAGGGTTTAGGGTTCAGGGTTTAGTCTACGGGCGAAGGTTTAGTGCTTGAGTTTATGGTTCATGGCTTAGAGTTGGCCGTGGCCCTACCATGGATGAAGGAATTCTTGCACCACGCTATGTACCTTATATACTGGGATTTACAGCCTCATTGGGTTGGTCAGTCCCCCTATAGGAATAGCTCCTTTTCATGGAACCCTAAGGCCTTAATACACCCACAATAGTCCCTTGTGGTACCCATTATTGGGTTTGGCCCAACTCTTAAACCCTAAGCCCTCAATCCATTTGGGTGTTTGTCAAAATTATGGTCCTCTTTTGGGTACCCTGAATATTACGTGCCGTATTATACTAAGGACCCCACAAGGACCATCATTTTGACAACCACCCATTTATATACTGGGACTTACAACCTTATGGTTCCTTACGTGATGCAAGATTTGCTCCATCCGCGGCAGCTGGCTTCATGTTCGCAGATCCTTGGTATTTTGGGGCTCCAGGGTTTGGGGTTGGAGTTTAGGGCTTGGGGCGGCTTATAATATTGGGCTAAGGGTTTATGATATTGGGTTCAGTGTCTAGGGTTTATAAGGTTTAGGGCCTAGAATGTAGGGTTTAGGATTTAGGGTATAGGTTTCCTGCTCTGCTACTGCAACTGCAACTGCAACTGCAACTGCTGCTGCTGCTGCTGCTGCTGCTGCTGCTGCTGCTGCTGCTGCTGCTACGGCTTCTGCTACTGCTACTGCTACTGCTACTGCTACTGCTACTGCTACTGCTACTACTACTACTACTACTACTACTGCCTACTGCCTACTGCCTACTGCCTACTGCCTACTGCCTACTGCCTCCTACTACTACTACTACTACTACTTGTACTTGTAGGAGGAGGATTTTCTGGAACTGGCTCCTCAACCCTTAAGTCGTGTGAACAGCATTTTTGGAGGAGACTCCCCCAGCGGCTGTCATTGGGTTATGGGGACTACATATACATGAACCAAAAAACATGTACTGTACATTGTTATTGCTCTTCGGCTCTTGTTCTTGGATTTGGAAATTTTTACCTACTCTTTTAAGTAGGGTAATCATTTTAAGATTCTAGGAACAGTCAGAATACTGGCGAATCAACTGGAAAAAATGAGATGGCATTGAAGTATAACTGGGTGTATATGGGGGTTGTAGTTACGCGGCCCGATAAATTAGAATAGGGCTGTGGGACATTATGCTAAAGCTATATAATTATGCAGTGTGAGTCATGAAGGAATCATATGCCGCAAGCCCTGAGCATGAAAGCATACATCCCAAGGGTTCCTGCGTTGCAAATGACATCCTGGTGACAAACAGGTCCCATGGTCACGGCCGCGATTGACCTAGCTGACGATGAGGCTCGTTGCCTCAGTTCGGGGTTTGGGGTTCAGTGCGCAGAATACACAGTTGAGCGCGTGGAAATCTTGCAAATTCTTGCGCTATGAGTTTCAGGCTTAGTTTCTTGAGGGTGAGATTTCTCAGGCGGACTTGCAATTCACAATGGGACAACTGCCTTGAACTTTTGATTTGAGAAATTAGGTTCAGGGTGCGTAGCTTGCGGTTTAGTACACGCCGTAGGGTTTAGGGGCTAGGTGGGGAGGACTAGGCCCTGATGCTGCACATTTTCCTTGGGTTCCAACGGCGCCCTGTTTTAATAAACTCCTACATTCAGAAGGCCCAAGCAACAAGCCTAAATTGTGAGTCCCTAGCTTGATAGGACAGCTCGGGTCTTGTTTTATTATGGTTCAGGGCTTATCGTTTTGTATTGTTTCTGGGGTGCTGGGGACCGTGACTTTAGAAGAAGCTGCAACAGGATACTGCTTTCTCTTCTCCGTGGGACTTAGCTTGGACCTTAGACCCTTAGCCCTTTGGGATTGCTTTATGCTCCTATTTTAGGTACCTAGGGCTCAACCCAGTTGGGGTTCTAAGTGCCACGTAGTCTTACCCAAGGCATGACTGCGATGACCATTCGTGCTGTGATGGTTTCATAGGTCCCTCTACTAGCCCCAAACAGGCGTATTTGAGCTACAGTGAAAAATCCTTAGCGGGGGGTGGGATTCTATAGGGGACTGTTATGAGGCTTATTAAGGGGGATACTAGGAGTTTAGAGTATGGTTCATTTAGGGACAAGTAGGGCGAAGTGCGGATAGTCAAGGGGAAGGTCAGGCGCACGTAGTCTAGGGTAACCCATGATTTCAACCCTGAACCGCGAAACCTCGGAACTCCCAAACCTAGATCCCAGACCTCAGATGTAGCCTTGAGACCAGTATTCAAAAACATACAACATTAATTCGAGTTGAGGGTTTAGGACGTAGGGGGCCCTATCCGAGGGTAGTTGGAGGGTCTAGGAAGAGGAGTTTGGTAACCCCAGCCCCGTACTACGCACCCCATGAGAGTCATATCATATAGCCATTGTGTCCTTGATTTGCTGGTCGCGATTACCGAAGCCCCCTTTTTCAACGAATGCAAAGCCGTGCATAGCCTCAGTTGGAATTCAAGTGTCCACGGGATTTTGTCTTCCATGCCCTAGACCCTGAACCCTCTAGGTGGTATCCCACATAGCACCTAAACCCTAAACCCTATTTATCCCCTCCCTAAGATCCCCTGGTTAAAGATGGCCTTCAGCTTAGGATTACTTCGACAGCGCCATGCGCATCAGACGGGAAGCCTCCGTGGAGAGGTGGGAAGCTCACTGGTGCACTGTCTGCCCGGCCTATTCCCAAGTGTGCAAAACCCCAAAGTCTAAGCCCTTTATCTAAGTATCTGTATGTATGTATGTATGTATACATATATATATCTTTCCTATATATCTATATACACAGCATCGCTATCTATCTCGATGTATCCCTATGACGCCCTGCCTGTCTGGTTGCAAGCCCGAAAGAAGGAATGGAATAGGATATATGCGGGTTATGTCGGGAGTAGTAGCTTCCATTATTTCTTCCAGGTCTCCATTTCCACCACCAATCAGCAAGACACTCCCAGTTTCCAACTCATGTTACATTCGCCTTTCCTGTTTTCCAGCCCGCATTATCAAGCCTAAACCCTAAACCCGAAACCGCAAAAGCAAGTAAAATAATAGCCCTAAACCCATAATAATAGCCATAAAGGCCATTATTTTACATACTTTTAGGGTTCAGGTAAACCCTAAACCCTGAACCCTAAACCTTGATCAAGGCTATTCAGCTTCGAGCCAACCTCAGAAGCAGATGAACCAACGCGCGAAGCACGAGGCCTATCAAGCTAATTATCGTTTTCTCGGAGGGGCGGTTTAGGGTTTAGGGTTTAGGGGCCTAGGGTTTCTCAGGCTTCCCTGAACCCTAAAGGTTTAGGTTGGGGCATTGGATTAGGACGTTTTCTGGGTGAGGGTTTAGGATATGAGGGGCCCATGCATTGGACCTGATAGGTTTTTCCGTTCCAAGTACAGGCCACGCGCCATGCTCGTTGCTGTCCGAGCAGACCTATTCAAACAAATCACATCCCCCACCTTTGGATAAACCCTGAGCCTTTTTTGGTGGAAAACCTAGTGGTGAAGGGCAGTCTGCTTTCGCGGGAAGAAGTTCTATAGTGCCCGACAGTCCCACCGAAACAACGTAGAATCCCCAAAAGACCCCCGCCTGAAAGGATGTCCGGTTGTTTTTCGAGTTCCATGTTGGTTTGATCCCAAGCTTTCTTTGAAGTACAAAGTGCAGATTTTTCTGAGATCCTGCGAGCTTCAGTTCCTATACGGATCAGCAGTATAATATAAAGGCATGTCGGAAGCCCAGTGTCAACCATGACGCTACTTCGATCGTATGATCGTCATAGTCACGGTGTGGTTATGGGGGTGCCAAAGCCCGCTTAGCAGCAACCATGGTCTTTGTTCAACTTTGCCTTTCCTCAAGGTTCTTTCCTGCGTTCTGCACGTACTCCTTTTCTGCAGGGTTTTCCCATAATCCTATGTAATCCTGAGAGTGGGTCTTTGTTTGAAACTGGTTGGATTTCGAGCCATCTTCGGAGATCAGTTTTGTGGTGTGGTAAACAAAAAACAAAATACCCGAACACGCTGATGAAAAACGTGGAGCCGCATGGTAAGGGATATGTGAGATGCCCCTGAACCTTAGACCCCGAATCCTACACCAGAAGCGACACAAAGCAATTAAGCCGCATTAAGAAAGAACCTAAACGCTAAACTAGATTCAAGACCCTAACGCCAGAAGACGTTTCCAGGGTGGGACAGAGGGCCTTTAGGGATCATCCTCCAGTCGGTAGTGTAGAGGCGAGAATATTTTCAGATGATTCCCTGTATTGATCAAGATGTGTAAGGGATCTAGGACCATGATAAGGAAATTCTTGAGGCTTCTGTATTATGTCATCATATTCTCGTTTGCAATGTTCTTTTCCACTTGCATCTCCACTGTTCCCCTGATTCTTTGATCTTATTTGGTTATGGCTTGGACGTGAGGTTCAGTCTTTTCGGGGGGGGCGTGTTTAGGGTGGGGCTTGAAGTTTAAACCTTAAACCCCTCAACCCCAAACCCTGAAACCCTAAACGTCTCAACCCTAAAACTCCTCAACCCTAAACCCCCAAACCCAAAGCATTTCTAAGGACTAGTGCCTTGGTAAAAAGGTCTCACAAAAAACAACTAAACCCCGCAACTCCAAACCGTAAACCCCAAACCCTAAATCCCTCAACCCTAAACCCCTCAACACCCTAAACCCTAAACCCAAAACCTTAAAACCTAAGGTTTAAGGCTAGAGGTTGGTGGTTGAGCCGTTCGACTTCAGAGCCTTAAGGTTGTAGGCTCTACTTTGTCCGTGCGCATTGTGGCCGGTGAACGTGCGGAGGCATATTTAGGGTTTAGGCTTTAGGGTTTAGTTTTTCGGCGGAGGCATATAGTCCTCCTTAAGTAGATAGAATATGGTTTTGGGTATATGATAATAAGATCCTCATCTACACCATATTCTATCTACTTAAAGGGGACTATCAACTTAAGCAGATGTTAGTCTCAAGGGCATGTCAATTTCCATTTGCCATTTGATTCTGCACAGTGGTGCGCCAAGCCCTAAACCCTGCATAACACATCATAACACTATATACGCCGAATCCTGTTCAAATTTCACCAGTGAGGATACTGGAGCTGAAATCATGGTTTGGGTCCTCATGTCGGCAGGGTTAGAACTTGGGGGCTTTAGAAAGATTAGTCCTTTCCTTTAATCCTCTCCCTTCATACAGTCTTGGCTTATGGTCCAGGATTTTTTTTTTGATCACGGGGGGTGATGAGTTTTTTTTCGATGGGGGGAGGGAATTGCTGTATGAATGCCGGCAGGTCTTGGGCAGCAGCTAATGGCCCTAACCGCCTTAACCCTAAACCCTGGAACCCTAAATCTCTAAACCTAAAAGCTGGCGCCCAAATCCACCCAACAACCCACACTCCCCAAAACAAAACGCAACCCTAAAACCTCTAAACCTTAAAAACCCTAGGCCCTAAACCCTGGAACCCTAGAACCCTAGAACCCTAAACCCCCAACACCCTAAAGCCCTAAAACCCTAGAACCTAAACTCTCTAACCCCCAACACCCTAAAACCCTAACGATGATCACCCTAAGCCAAAACACCCTAAACGTTAAACTCTAAAGCCTAAACCCCCCAAACCCTGAAACCCTAAGCCTTAAAAGCCCTAAACCCTAAACCCTAAACCTTGACTTTGAAGGCAAGCCTCCCAGCTCACTTTGGCCCGATCCTGAGCAACGCTTTGATACGCTTCGATCTGGGGGTGTCCCAAATTTGGGTTTAGGGTTTAGGGCTTGGGCTTCAGGGTTAAGGATTTAGATTTTAGGGTTTAGGGTGAAGGGTTTAGGGTTCAGGGTTTAGAGCTTAGGGTTCAGAGTTCAGGGATTAGGGTTTAGGGTTTCCCAAAGCTAGGGGTACCTGTTTGGGGGTCCTCAGAATATAATATGAATTGTAGCATTTTGGGGCCTATATTGAATTCTCCTTGTTTCGGGAAAAGACCCCATATGGATGTTGAAAGGATCTACTGGAAGGGGTTGGAATTTATGGTTTAGAAGCTGTTTAGGGTTCAGGGTGTAGGGTGTTGATTTTTCCGCCAGTATGGCACCTGGTTTGCACGCTTTGAAAAGGATTGCACTTTTGGCCACAGGGTTCGGGCTCCCTGTTAATCTGGTGTAGGGTACAGGGTGGGGGGTGAGTTGTGGAGTTTGGGGGCATGCAATTTTCTGTCATGGATTCCCCTGCCGCCATACGAACTCTCCGTTGGTTCCAGCTGTTGATGAAACCCTAAACCCTAAACCCTAAACCACCTAGGGGGGAAGCATGGAGGCCTTGACTAGCGATTGGGGCTGAGGATGCACAGCATGCGGTGAAGAGTTAGGAACAAGGGTGTAGCGCGCATCTCGTCACTAACAGATGCATAGCGTGTTATAGCTGACTATGAGTATATGAAGCCCACAATAACAATCATGTTGTTGCTAGTGACTAGCGATAGTACCCTCAACGAAGACCTTGTCCAGGTGGAAGCAGTACCCAACGCGTGTATCATGCACAACTTCAGGGCGTTAGACAAGGTTTGAGAAGGATGGCGTTATTCTCGAGCTGCAGCGAACTTGGTTTCTCAAGTTGCACCATCTTGTTTGAGCTGGAAAATGGAGTGTTGCTCAAAGGCCATGCGCCGAAACAACAAAACCCGGGCATCATACGTGGTCGAAGATTCAGGGCTGGGGCTTGGGGTCGATCATGAGGGTACCATTTCTGCAGGCTTTCATTGAAATCGATCTGTAATTTCCGTCCGTGAACCGTGCTTCGTGTGGTTGCGGTCACATACTCCTTGGGCCGCAAAGTTGCGGGGGAGTCGCGTTCGCATTCGTCAGAGACGTATAATATTGTATCACCACATATAATATAGTACAACATAGTATAATACAGTATAACATAATATACTATAACAGGAAGATGGCATGCCAGCTGCTTTCGGCCGTGCACCCTAGTCATCAGCCTCAAATGCCAGGTTATTAGCGCCTCCTCCTCCTGTGCGGAGCCTGAGCCTCAACCCTGAACCCCACACCCCTAGACCATTAACCCTAAACGCCCATGATAGCTACTTGTCCGATGTAAGGACTGGAGATGTGACAGCTGTGGGGAAACTTGCATTAATTCAGGGCATTAACGTACCTCCACTACATTGGCCGCCCCCTCCTCTTCCTCCTCCTACTGCTACCGCTCTAATCCCACTGATATTCTACTCACAACCCTAAACCCCTGAGCCCTAAATCCTGAACCCCTAAACATTAGACCGTGAATCCTACACCCTAAACCCTTGGAAGCTCAGCACTGAAGGGCGGACCTGCTGCTGCTTGCCGGCGAGGCGGCCGTGCTTCTCTGTGTACAGCTACCGCTCACAATCAGCTTGCTGCTCAGAGCTTGGTGTTTAGGGTTTAAAGTTTAGGGTTTAGGGTAGTTGTAGGGCTCAAGGTTTAGGGTTTATGGGGTAGGTCTAGGGAGGGTTTAGGGTTTAGGGTAGGCTCAGGGAGGGTTTGGGGTTTAGGAAGGGTTTAGGGTCTAGGGGAGTTCACATCATGCTACAAATTGCGGTATGTAAGTTGGGCTGTTCAAGGGTGAGCCCTAGTCTTGGAAGCCCGAGATCACAACCTTTTTTGGGGGTCGCTTTCATGGGTTTCAGAGTTTAGGGTTCAGGGTGTTGTTTCCCCTGCAGTTTTTGGTATGACGCTGGTATGTCAACGTGCTAGGTAGGTCTGCCTGCGAGCAGCAGTGTGCTGTTGCGCAGTTACATTCTTGCTTTTTGAAATACCAGACAGTGTAGTATACCCCGCGTCATTCCTTCACTCCCCACAACCACCAGTAAGGTATGGATCATAGAGAAAGAGCAGCTTCTTGGTAAAGGGATAAACGATTCCTTTCTCTCATTCAAGCAACCTTGACTTTCCTTGATCTTAAGCTGCTTACATCAGCATGAACTTTATCGGCTTTAGGGTTTAGGTTATATATATATACACACAGACCCTATAATCCCTATATAACCCCAATCTATACGCAATAACCGCTATAAATCCGCAAAATATAGCCTACAATCCCTATCGGGTTTTCTGTGCCATGGGTTGTGCAGTCGTAGGGATATATGGAACGAAAAAGCGGCTACGCTTTCTATGGAGATCGTCATGTCTGGGCGCCGTCATTGCTTGCCCTGGCAACGTCCTACAATACTGCCTAAATTGAGAGAACCCCAAACTGCACCCTAAGGCTCAAAACGCCATTCCACGCTCCGCCCCTTCATCACCTACGGTGTCCACACATCTTCCTCCGTGCTTTCAGGAACCCTTCTAGGGGAAGCCCGGGGTTTTAATGGTAGCGCAGAACCCAAGTAGTAAGAGCTGGCTTCTACGCCTCTCAACATTCTACATTGTAGCACCTTGCATTCCAACAGAGCCGTCCTTTTTAAGGATCCACAAACAAGGCGAACCAAGCAGCAAATCACCATGATGCATGGAACCGAAGCAATCCTAATCCACCCTAAACCCGACTTGACTTCTTGAGGTTTAGCCAGTACGTAATTGGTGTGCGAACCTGTCATTTTGACAGTCCATCCTTTGGGCGGGAAACCCGGGGTAAAACTCTGAACCCAAAGACGTGTAAACCCTAGGATTTAGATTTCCAGCTAAAAGGACCTCCAGGCCCCAAACTCCAAACGCCTTACCCTAAACCTCAAACCTTGAGCCTTAAGCCCCGAGAACCATGAACCTGGAATCCTTAACGCGAAAGGCTAAACCCTAAACCCTTGGGCTAGGGGAGTCTGGGTTAAAAGGGGAACCCGGCGCAGGTGCTGGGCTTGGGGTTTAGGGTTCAGGGCTTTCAGGACCCCTAAACTACAGGGTTAAGGGTTGAGGGTTTAGGGTTCAGGGCTTAGGGTTCAGGGGTTCAGGGTTAGGGTTCAGGGTTAGACCCTAAACCCTAAACCCTAGGGTTTAGGGTTCAGGGTTAGGGTGTTTAGGGTTTAGGGTTCAGGGTTGTTTTGAGATTAGGGAGTTTAGGGTTCAGGGTTTAGTGTGCAGGGGTTAGAGTTTAGGGTTCAGTGTTTAGGGTTTAGGGCTTGTATGAGTTTATCTACTTGGAGAGGCGTATTGCTTCAATCTACTTAGAGCTGTCTCTATAAACAGGCTACAAAACCCGTACGTCTCCCGAAGTGGGGTTCGGATTGTGTTATCTTTACATGTGTAAGACGGTTACGGATGATAGGCCCCTCCAAGTAGGATAAAGGGCGTAGGTTGTTGAGATTTAGTATGCTGGGGCTGATGTACATTATACCCAGAATGCCTACGCGGTCCCACATGTCTACAAATGCTTCCTTAATCGAGTTACTTGGCGTGCTAGGGTAAGGCTAGTTCACGGTTTACCAGTATGATTCGCTCACAACCCTGCTCTGCCTAAAGTAGAATCATGCCACACAACCCAATCCTAGGTCTTATTCGTTTCGGCCCGAGAGAAGTTGCTTTCCTAAACTTATGAATTCCACCATGTGCCATCACAGTATATCCTTCAAACCCTACACCCCTTCAATCCCCAAACCCTAAACCCTAAACCCTAAACCATACACCCCTTCAATCCCTACACCCTAAAGTGCTCAAGATTTGGGTGCAGGTCTGACGGGACTGTTCCACTCATTTGTTCCTTTTGTTTGAAGGCGCTACTTCGATTGTAGCCGTGGCTAAGGCACCCCCACCTGGACCCCCAAAGCAGAATTCTGTACAGCCCTTAACCCCTAAACCCCGAGCCTTAAACTGTAAACCGTCAACCCTAAACCCTTTTTTCTTTTTGTGAGTGACTTTGGGCCATTATTTTGCTTGATTTCGAGGTCTAGGCAATAGCCTAGTTAATGATGACCCTAAGTACCATAAAGCTTAGGAAGATGATCTAGTATACTAAGGTCATGAAGAACGTTACCCTAAGGCTCTTGGACCCTCATGATCGCACCTTAGCACCCAAAGCCCGAACCTTCCCCCAGAAAGCCAACTATAGTCCTGGGAGTGTAAGGGCAGTATCAACCCTAAAGGGCCCAAGGACCCAAATAATTGGTTCGCTTTAAAGGGGTTATAGGGGGATATACAGGGAGATATGGGGACCATCTAAGGGTATATAGGACCCTAATAATAGGGTTTTAGGGCCCAAATACTGCAATGTTAATGGTATTTGGGCTCTAAAACCCTATTTCTGGGGTCCTTGGACCCTTAGGGCAACCCTTAAACCCTAAACCGCCTGGCTATTTGGCAGTTTTTCAAGATAAGGGAACTTCACTATAGACCCTAAAATATTCTGATCCTGATTCTCGGGACCTTCAAAACAGGTACGCATAATTTTGGGAAACCCCCATTTAGGGTCCTACTGAGGTTTATGGCGTGAAGCGCCTCCTGGGCCGCAAATGGAGCCCTCAGTTGCTGGAGGACATCCAGCGGCTTCCGTTTAAGGCCAGAATCTTGGGTTTAGGGATTTTGGGTTTAGGATTTAGGGATTTAGGGTTTAGGGTTTAGGGTTTAGGACGTCTACCTGCGCAGGGCTGAGTATCCATGCGCCGATGGCGCCACCCCACTTCCAGGGATCTGTGGGTGGCGGCACATCCTGCGCCCAGCGAATCTCATGGATCTTGCCCGAGAAGCTATCGAAGCTGGGCCTTTCTTTCAAATCCCACCCGCTGTGAGACATCACAGGCGACCACCCAAATTACTTCCTGTTGGCGTTTAACGCTACGCCTTCAATTCGCACCTGCAGCCAGGGCCTCCAGAAGCCTCCAGAAGCCTGGGGCCTCCAAGGGCTTCTAGAGGCCTCCAGCGTTTTGAAGGTTTGAGGGGTGTCCAGCCCTCCAGTCCAGGGTCCTTTAGGGGTCTTCGGGAGCTTCCAGACCTCAGAAGTGTCCGGTCTCCACATTTTTCGGGGCTTCCAGAACATCCAGGATTGGGAGCCTTTCAGGGACCCCCCTAGAAGGGAGGCTGAAATGTGGGGTTATGTACGTTGTATACATATATATATATATATATATTTGGCCAACTGAGGTGGCTAGACAGGAGGTTGGAGGGGCTATACGTCCAGGCTCCTCCCATTGTCTTACCCAGTACGGGTGTAAAGACGTGTATCTTCAGTGTATGACCACGGCCTAAGCAGGCTGGGTGGGAATTTAGGGATTCAGGGTTTAGGGATTTAGGTATTTAGGGTTTAGGGATTTGGGGTTTAGGGATCTAGGGTTAAGGGTTTAGGGTTTAGGGTTCAGGGTTTAGGGGTTTAGGGGTTTAGGGTTTAGGGATTTAGGATTTAGGGTTTAGAATCTTGGAGAAATGGGGGTATGTACTTGCAGGTTCATGGAATTAAGCATCTACTTATAAGTGGGCTTATAACCCTACTTATAGTTACATAAGTGCAGTTAGGAGGATTCTTGGCGGGAGTATAAGCCCAGTTTTAAGTAGTTATGAAGTCCTATGAGCCTTCAAGTACAGTAGGGCTATATAGGATTGAGGGTTTAGGGTCCCAGCGCCCGACATATCAGTACCTGGGATTTGGGCAGTAGAAACTTTAGTGGGGGTTTAAGCCATAAACCTTAAGCCCTAAACCCTAAACACCAAGGATTGAGTTGGGGTTTGGGATTTAGGGTGTCAGATCTGTGGTGTGCTGTTTAGGGCTTAAGGTTGGGGGTTTAAAGGCATGGCATGAAGACGGTGTAGGGTTTGGGGCTTAGGGTTAAGGTTTGGACTTAACGGGGGTTCAGGTTTAGGATGTACGGTTTTTCTCATTTCCAGAGCAGTTTACGTTAGGTGGCAACAACGAATGCACGCTATACCCCAGGGATTCTTTACTTTCGGGTTCAAAGTGCTGCGGAATTTCCTCCACCCACCACAGGTCCCTAAACCCTTAAACACTAATTGATCCGGAATCCCTAAACCCTAAACCCGAATCCCTAAACCCTTAACCCCTAACAATCCCTAAGCCTTCAGGTCATTGAGGGCGAGAACCAGCGACCATTCATCCCTATTTCCTGGGGCGAAGAGCAGAGACCCGCCTGCATAGCGCTCGGTAGGGGTTTAGGGTTTAGGGTGCAGGGTTTGAGGTAGGGTATCGGCTTCAGGGTTTGGGGTCCAGGGTTTGGGTTTAGGATTCAGATTTCAGGGTTTGGGGTTTAGGGTGCCTGAGGGCTGAAGAATTGGATGCGTGTTGTAATCTCGGTCTTTCGCCAGAAATTTGGAGGAGACCCCATTTTGGGATTCCCTAGAATAAGGCGAAGAATGTCCCAAATTCCTTGTAGACAGCATAAGCCTCAAATACGGTAGATAACGGTACATAAACCTAAACGCTAAATCCAGTTCCCATAACATTTGCCACTCGAGTCTCCATTAATCCAATTTCTGAACCCTAGGCCCCTACAGTCGGCAGGTCGCTGACACAGATAAAGGCTATAGGTTGGATACTGCCCCCCGTCAGCAGCAGTTGGATAAACTTTCAAACCATTTTTTACAGCCCTCTTATATATGGTAGTCTCAAAATAAGAGGGCCCCAATATAGATCCCCAAAAATGGTATAATCCTTATTATGGGGACCCCCAAAAAGGTACCCCTAATTTTTTGAAACCCCCATATTACCCACAATTTTAGACTGTTACTGGGTGAGGGCAGTGTCCAAGGTTTAGAGCCCTTAGGGGTCCTAGGGTTCCGGGTGTTCTAGTCCCCCAGAAGTAGATAGAATATGGGG
This sequence comes from Symbiodinium pilosum, assembly GCA_905231905.1. NCBI lineage: Eukaryota > Dinophyceae > Suessiales > Symbiodiniaceae > Symbiodinium > Symbiodinium pilosum. The sequence continues at coordinate 12,764 of CAJNIZ010030846.1, forward strand.
AAAAAGGGGATCTTATTATGATATACCCAAAGCCATATTCTATCTACTTAAGGGGGATTATAGGGTTTTAGGGTTTAGCTGTCAACCTTCGACCCACATCCAAAGCACGTGCGACACACATTGAATTGCAGTCTGCGGTGTAACAAACAATGGAAAAGCATTCAAGCTTGCAATGCAAATTGGTATGTGTATGGCATCAGAAGTTCAAACCAGCCGGGACTCGGATCTAAGTGGGTCCCATGCGCTACTCCTACCTAGATCAATGATAGGGATCCCGTCTACTTTTTGGGGTGGGGGATTCCTTATATTTGTGTAAAACGGATTCTTTTTTCCTCCTAGGGTAATGTGGGCTAAGCTATTTGCTTCTGATGGACCATGGATGAAAATGCCCGCAAGGTGCGTTTCACCTTTGATACAGGGTCCTTCTCTCGATGCACACATGTGAGAAACTGTACACCTTGATGCACCCAAGGAGTACACTGAAGGATCTTCCCAAATTGCTAGGTTACTGTTACGGCGTGAAAGAAGTTACCATAATAGGGATATACAGTAAATCCTATGAGCTATACTGTATCCCTCTTTAGAAGCCCTAGAATGTGCACCCATGTTATCCCCTATATACAACCCCCTTTACGGAGTTTAGACTATAGCTCATATGGTGTCCTATTACGGTAACTTAGTTAAGGCTCTTTAACAGCAGCCCAGCTTGCGTGCTCGGGCTTTTACATCGACATGAGCATTCTTGACGTGAGCTAAAGTCTAAAGGGTTTAGGGTTTAGGGTTCTAAGCTCCTGAAAGGGGGTTAGAATAAGAGGGGGTCTAAAGGGATTATATAGGAGGGGTTGTGAAGGGGGATAATTGAGTTTATATTATGGCTCACATCACGATTGGTCGTAAGAGTTAACAGTAGATGTACTGCAGCGAAAACAAACGACCAGGATATCAACTCTGAATTGGGCTGATCGGCTACATGGTCCTAGGCTCTGGGCCGGGGAGAGGATAAATTGCAAGAGAAGATCGCTTAGGATTATTGATGGACTGCTGTTCCTCCGGAACCGTCTCATGCAACATGAATCTGCTTTCTGCTCAATGAACAAAACCACGTTGTCGACCATAAAGTTCAGACTTTTTTTGCAACCTTCACATTGAATACCCAAGAAAGCCTATGGAGCTTTCCCAAGAGTACAGGCCCCTCATTGGGGGTCCCCATAATGAAGGCTATAGTATATTGAGTCTGTATTGGGGTTCCCCAATTCTGGAAGAACCCTGAACCATCTCTCTGCCGCCTGCTACAGGAAGCTTCTTGCGCCAGAAGAGGTTCTTTCTCTTATCCTCCGCCGCTTGAAAGTGTTGCTATCGGGGGTGTTAGGCGCGGATTAATCTTTAGGGTTCAGGGCCTTCATTTTCAGCCCCCAATAGGCTTTTCGGGATAATGTGGGGACTACCTGCTTATATCCCTAAACCCTGAACCCTAAACCTTAAACCCTAAACCCTAAACCTTAAACACTAAGCCCTAAACCCTAAACCTTAAACCCTAAACCCTCAACCGCGTGTCCTTTCTATGGGTCCCTCCTGGGGGCCCTCGAGTTGCATTTGGTCAGGTATTGATGTTATTGCTTGGGTTGTAAGTACTGTAGAAACCTGAAGAATGACCAATATCATGATAGTATTATGACACTTGTAAATTGCGAGTAAAATGTAAGACTCCAAAGCCTCGTTCTAGCTCCTTGGGACTTAGCTTGGACCTTCGACCCTTAACCCTTTGGGATTCCCTTATAATCCTATTATAGGTACCTAAGGGTTATAACCCTTAGTAGGGGTCCTATTAAGTGCCATGTAGCTAGGTTTTGCAAAGCCAGGCTTTTTGATCGCTGTCGCTGTGGTTCATGGCCTCATTCCGACCCTAAACCCTAAGCCCCTAAACCCCTAAACCCCTAAACCCCTAGACCCCTAAACCCTAAGCCCCTAAAGCCTGAATCCCCAGACTCTTCACTCCGGATCTTTCTTAGACCTCTGTGGGCTCGAAAATATTTCTTAATTCTTATTGCCTTCAATCCCTATATATAGGTCGTATAACGCCATGAAAATTTGATTTTTATAGAGCCACCGAAACCTACTGTAGTAAGCCCTAAACCCCTGGCTCCTGAACCCTTGCCCTCGAAACCTAATCTCTAGACGTTGCAGGGGGGTTAGGGCTTAGAGTTTAGGAGTTAGGGTTTCGTATTTAGGATTTATGGTTTAGGGCTTAGGGGATTAAATGCAGAGGTCGAGAATGGGCCCTGAAACCAATCTCTTTCTGCTCGCCCTTCAGAGCACGCATTTTCAGGTGGCTTTCTACTTGCACAACTTGGACAAGGGCCTGTTCAGTTAAGATGAACAGAATCTGAAATTGCGGCTAGACAGTTTGTTCAAAAACGTTCACGTAGATTCCCTTTGTAAAGAGCATAAGCAGAAGAAGCCCCTAAATCCTGAGTTGTAGTTTCCATTTTCTTTTCCATCATCCCTATATAGCCCATTATACTGTAGCGGTTTCCATTCCATTATCCCAATATATCCCATATATGGACAATGAAGGAAAACCAGAATCCAATCAATTTCTCGCTGCATTCTCTTACACAAGTGCCGCTGTACACACTTTATCAGATGAAAGCCCTGATATTGATTAAGGAGACTCCCAACTCCAGTTAGACTTCCACTGCAATCTTGTGTATAAACTCAAGACCCTAAACCCTGAACGCTAAACCCTAAACCATAAACCATACACCCCTAAGCCCTGAAGTTCGACAACCTGCACCCTGAACTGGGAACTCAAGTATGACAACAGATGCAGATCTTGGTGGACAAAGAAAAGTCACAGGCCTCACGATTCCACAGTGTCGGGTTTACGATTTAGGGTTCAGGGTTCCTCAGCACTCCCTTCCCGGAAATTCATCATTCACATCTCCCGCATTGGCTTCTGTCAACAGATTTAGTCGCATTTTGAAAGTAGTCCTTAGACTTCGGCATCCGGTCTCATTATACAGTATTGGGTGGTCTTTTACATACTTTGAAAGGAGCTTTAATTGCAGCTGGCAACTTACAGAAACCCAGCATACCTCAAATTGTTTACCCCTAGTTGCTAAGCTTGCTACTATAGTTTAATGGGCTTACCTTACTTAAGCCGTTTTCGAAGATAAAGCTCTGAGTCCAAATCTAAGCGAGTTATTCACAGGTATGCTTGCAACATTTTTCCAACCATTTAGGCCCCCAAATCCTATCACGCAATGCGTCGAGTCATGTAGGCCCCCACGGTCCAAACTCTAAACCCTAAATCCTTAACCTTAAGCCCCAAACCTTCAACCACAAAACCTAAACCCTAAACCTTAAACCCTAAACCTTAAATCCTAAAACCTGGACCCTGCCTGAACCCTAAAAGTATGTAGGATAATGACCTTTTGGGCTAGATTTAGGGCTTCTGGGCTATTGTTTTACCAACTTTTG
>CAJNIZ010030846.1:18737-43435 GCA_905231905.1 Symbiodinium pilosum
AAACCCTATTCTATCTACTTAAGAGGGACTATAGCTTCAACTGAGAGAGGTGGACAGCACCCCACTTGCAATTCGTGATCTAATTCTCCTACCTGGACACTAAACCCTCGAGGCTTTGGGTTTAGGATTTAGGGCTTAAGGGTTTAGGGTTTACCTGGACCCCCCAAAGTATGTAAAATAATGGCCTTTGGGGCTATGAATATGGGTTTAGGGCTATTATTTAACATACTTTTGGGGTTTAGGGTCTAGCCCTCAACCCTAAGCCCCAAAATCAGCCGAAGACAGGCGACAAAGGATGCTGCTACGTTGGCGGGGGGTTTAAAGGTCCTCAGGACAGGGGGTCGGAAGGTTACAATCTCCCAAGCTGCATGGGTTTAGGGGTTTGGGGTTTAGGGGTTTAGGGTGTAGGGTTTAGGGTTGAGGGTTTGGGGTTTAGGGTTTAGGGTTTAGGGCTTACAACATAGACTACTGCCTTTTGACATGGGGTTATGCATGGATTCCATGTTAGTTACGGTGGAGGGTAGAATATGTACCGCAGGTTTTGGGGTTTAGGTGAAGTCCTGTATGTTTCTTTGCGTCATTTTGCTGCACGCAGCTTGGAAGGCATTTGCTGGGTGCTATGGCATATTCTTTCAGGATTACATTGCTGCTGGGGCTCGTAGATGTCGATCAGGTTGAAGGGCATTTCGTTGGAGTTCCAAGTAGCCTAGACGGCAGCTACTTGAAGTGTCTGAATTGTTTGTACATGATGTTTGGATACGTCACGGTATGTACTTTTCAGGGCGTTTGAGGCGATAGCCTTGCCAATTTCGCGAATTGTTGTATACAGGCTGTAACTTGAGACTGCGCATGGTGATTGCATTGTTGCTCTATGGTAGTTTCCCAAAATAAGGTATCCCAATATAGACTCAAAATACGGAAATCCTAATTATGCCAATATCTCGACTCTAGACCTGACTCAATTACACACCTATTGTCCACTGGTAACTCTTACTGTAAGGGGGAACGACGCTAAACCCCCGAACCCCTAAAACCCTAAAACGCTAAGCCCCTAAACCTCTAAAACCCTAATCCCTAAAATTCTGAAACCCTGAAGCTAAAAACCCTAAAACCCTAAAGTTCAAAAAAAAAACCACAAGGGTTTGGGGTTATTCTGGAGCCATACGTTCTGCGACGATGACCGAACGTCCTCACAATTGGGGTTAGGGTTTAGGGTTCAGGGTTTAGAGTTTGGGGTATAGGGTGTAGGGTTTAGGATTTTGGGTTTTGGGTTCAGGGTTTAGGGTTTGGGATATAGGGTTCAGGGTTTAGGCTTTAGAGTTTAGGGCTCAGGGTTTGGGGTATAGGGTGTAGGGGTTAGGACTTAGGGTTTAGGGCGTAGGGTTTAGGGTTCAGAGTTAAGAGGTCAAGGTTCAGGATGTAGGGTTTAACCCTAACCCGTGAGTCTTTGCCGCTTAGGGTTTGGGATGTTAGATCTCAGCCCTACACCCTTAAACCCCAACCGCAAAACTGAACCCTATGGAAATTTAGAAGTGGTGGACTTCACTCTCGTGTTAACCCTGTGCTTCAGGCAGACGTAAAGGTCCGAAGAGTTGAAACAAACAGAACCCCATGAAACGTCACAAGAAATAACAATCGCCAGGTTTAGGGTTTAGGGGTTTAGGGTTTAGGGTTTAGGATTTGGGGGAGGATCATTAACGAGCCAACTGCGGCTGCAATCGCATTCGGCTTGGACAAGCAGCTCGGCGCTGGATTTCAGGGTTTAGGGATTTAGGGTGTAGGGATTGAGGAGCGGGTTTTAACCTGAACCTGGAATTACATTTGAGGTTTAGGGTTTAGGGATAAGGGTGTAAGTTTCAAGTTTGGGGTTGAGGGATTAACACTAAACCCTAAGCTCTATAGGTCTAGGGATTAGGTGCTCAGGTTGGAGCCTTGGGGTTTAGGGATTAGGGTTCAGGGTTCAGGATTTTGCGGGCATAAGGGTTGAACGTACAAACTCAGGAGGAGCCCAAGCTCATAGGGTTTATTGTTTAGGGGTTTAGGTTTTAGGGTTTAGGATTCAGGGTTTAGGGTTTAGGGTTTAGGATTTAGGGTTTAGGGGTTAGGGTTGAGGGTTTAGGGGTTTAGGATTTTGGTTTTAGGGCTCATAATCCCTAAGCCCTAAGCCCTACAGTTCTGCTAGCGGCCCGAAACGCTTCAGGAATGGATGCTGCCCGTTTGATGCCTCCCCGGACAATTTGATAAACAATTTTGGTAACCCCAACCCCAAAATTAGGACCCTACGACCGTCATATGCCGGCTATAGGGTCCTGCTTCTTAGGGTGGGGGTTACCAAAATCCTATTATTACAGTTGCTGAACAGCTGGAGGCGTTTTGCGTAGATAGCCTGGTTCCAGGTAGGTACGGTACGAAACACCACCGCTAGCCAATAGCAAATGTAGGGAGACATGGGTTATAACCTGGTTGTAAGTGAAGTGTTTCCCTACCCAGAAGTGGTTCAAAAGCTACAGTGACATTGCTATAGACCTGACTCTTAAATCTTACAAACCCTCCATATCCTTGTAGATCCCTATATAGCCCTGTATCTGCCCTATAATGGGACCCCAAACTTCGGAAACGCCATAGACGGCAAGAAGTTGCCACCCAAGGATCATGCCCCAACAACTTCTCATCTACACAGTTTTAACTGAGACTATGGCGCTTAACCCAAAAACCACCCAAAATCGACTGGGCTACCATGATAACGACGCCGTATTCTTCACCGCATATCCCCTGTGGCAACTTAAGCCCTAAGGGTTTAGGGTTTAGGGTTCTGGGGGTTTCCCAAAATTAGGGATACCTTTTTGGGGGTCCCCATAATAAGGATGACCCCCATATTGGGGTCCCCCTATTATGGGAAACTACCGTATAACCTTTATCTATTACCCTAGCCCTAGATAACCCCTCTAGACCCCTCAAAGGGAATAGGATATGCTAACTTGTTTTTTTATAGTGTAGGGTTTAGGGGTCCCACGCCGGTTCTATCTTCGCGGGCTTTTAGGCAGGTGGGTTCATGTCGGTTTCGTGAGAGTAGGTTTGACGTTTTTGCGTGTGCTGCTGGAGAATTGAGATTCAATGAGCATCAAAGCACGACTTTTCCATTTGACTGTCCATGCGCGTTCCATTGCAGCAAAGGGACAGCCTCGAGCGCAACGTGGTAATATTCGTGCCTTGCCGAAGCATTGGTCATGCCATGAAGAAATGGTAATTTCCCAAAAGAGGTGGACCCCAATATAGACCCCAAAAATACTATGATCCTTAATACTGGGACCCCCAAAAAGGCACCCCTAATTTTGGGAAACCCCAAATAACTAATACCTAAGTTATTGATTGTTCAAATTCTGTTGGCGGGGTGAGCACCCAGATAACCTTATATGCTGGAAGTAAGCAATACACCTTCTAATGATACCCAAGGTCCTTAACCTGCCCTAAAACTGAAGTGTGGGCTACCTGGGAATGAGTTCCTCTTCAAGCTGCAAGCCATTCGATAAACAGCAGGAAAGACAGGGAGCCCAGAACCCCCCCCCCCATGGTGTTGGGGGTTAGGGCTTAAGGTTCAGGGTTTGGGGTCTAGGCTTTAGGGTATTTCTCAACGGAGTGGTTAAGGGAGCCGCAATGTCCGCTAATGAAGGGGTATTCCTCAACTTGTAGAAGGAACCCTTCACCCTATACCCAAGCAAACCTGCTATTCACTTTACCGGTGTTGGAGTAGCTTAAAATGACTTCCTTAACAGCAACCCAGATATTTTGAGTCATCCGGGCTGCAATTTGTGGGGGATCGTTGCGTGAGCTCTGACAGCAACACGAATCTCAACGCAGGGCGCTGATGTATCAAATGAGGTACTGTCAACATTAGCTTTGTGAAGGGACTCTTGACCCTTAAGGGGGTGGGGTTTAGGGTCTGGGGTCTAGGGTTTAGAGTGAGCTACTGTCAATATTGGGCTTACTTGAGGGACCCTTTTTCTTCCAATAATGAAGAATCAAAAGGGAGAGAAAATGAGCAATAAATGGAATCTGGCTTTATATAAGGTTTGTCTTATAGGCATTGTATTGTAGCTTGGGGTTATCTTGTTAGGGATCGCTCGACACCCTGCCATAAGCATGCAAAAAACATCCGCACAACTGGAACTAAACCCTTAACCCTAAACCCTGTACCGGTATTTTGCAATCACCTCCAAGCAAGCTAGCGTGGTTCAGAACCATGTGGGGGTTTCCAAGAATAAGGGGTCTCATTTTTGGGTTTAGGGTTTAGGAGGGTCCCTATAATATATAATTTTGGGGGGTCCCTATAATATATAATTTTGGGGGTCTATATTGGGGTCCCCCTATTTAGGGAAACAACTATGAAGGCATTGAGATCGTTCTGGGGTTTTGCGTGGTTCCCCATGCATTTGGAAATTTGGAAACATGGCGTACGGCCCCTAAACCCTAAACCTGAAAACCCTAAACCTAAACCTGAAAACCCTAAACCCTAAGCCCTTTCATTGATTGCTGCAAGGATATGGGCGGCAGCACCACAGACGTGACTGTCCTGCTCATCGAGGACGGCATCTTCGAGCCCCTCTCCTGGTCTTCGGCGTCCCGAAGGGCGGGTTTAGGGCTTAGGATTTAGGGTTTTGGGATTACTTTGCGGCCTCTCAGTATATACTCCAGAGCTACAGAGGATTTGGGAGTTTCGGGTTTTAGGTCAGCGCCCCCAAACCCTCAGCCCGAAACCTCCGCTTCATTCACATGGAACGCCCGCAAGGGCCCCATAAGCCCTGTAATGGTTGCTGTCCGAGAGGCCTATATACGACGCTGCATGCTTGCTTGTGGGAGCCTAGGGTTTAGGGTTTCGGTTCGGTCTCAGTTCAAGGTTTACGGTGTTTAGGGTGTATAGGGTGGGGTTTAGGGTTTAGGGTACCTCCCAGGAGAGCTCTAAATGAGCCTTCCTTCACCCCTACTTCGCTAGACATGCCTCAGCAGGCACTCGTCTCGTCACTAGTTGCGGAAGTCGTAGCCGCTTCAAAATCTTATCCCAGAGGGTCCACATATACAACCATTAGGGAATTGGGACCCATAATTCCTTCTATAGTATGGTATTTGGGGGCCTAATTCCCTACTAGTTGTATATGTGGACCCTCTGGGTATGCGCTCTACATGTACTAGAGCCGTTTTTGAATTTTGGGCCCAGCGCACGCCCGCTCTACCGTGACGCCCCTTTCAAAACTTGGAAGCAACAAGTTGGAAGGATTTCCCCAAGCCCTATAGACCCTAAACCCTAAGCCCTAAACCCTGAACCCTAAACCCTCAGCCGAAAATTGCAAGGCATTTGGACTATTTTCGATATGCAGGAATCTGGGGCGGGAATCTTCCAAGGTTCAATTCTAAACCCCATTATTTACACCCTAAACCCCATAAGGTTCAGGGTTCAGTGGTTAGGTTTACACCCTAAACCCTACACCCTGAACCCTAAACCCTGAACCCCACAGCAAGGATCAAGTCTACTGCGGGCTCGGGTCGGCTCGGCGGGCAGGACTTTCTCAGGGCTTCGGGGTTCAGGGTTAGGTTTAAGGTTTTGGGTTTTAGAGTTTAGAATTTGAGTTTGTTGGGGTTTAGAGCCCTGGGTGTGGGATTTCGGGTTTAGGATTTCGGGTTTGGGGTTTGGTGGACCTACGGGCGTTTTGTAATGTGGGGCCTACTTTAGTGTTGGCCCCCTCCCCCCCCCCAACAATAGGGCCTTCAGACAAATAGAAACAACAGCCCCCCAATGAGAGGACCTCAGCCTCCCACCCTGTGGATTGATTTAAAAGGGAGAGTTTAGGATCTTTCCTATACTTTTAGGGACCCCAAATCAAAATACATTAAAACGGAACTCACATCATTACCCCTGATCCTCAATGAGCCGGCCCCCAAACACATTGTAGCGGACCTCATGTCAAAAGCGGGGGGGTCCAACATGAGGCTTCAGGTTCAGGATTGACCCACGTTACGGGTCCTTGGTTGAGCTTTAAATACCCCAGGCATACCACCCAAAGCTATATGGTAGATACGTAGGCCTTAAAGTAGGTATATGGGAACCCCGTGAGGCCCTAAGTAAATATTTCACGCCAACCCTAAGCCTTCAACCCTTACACCATATTCTTACATGGACCCTTTGGGTGAGGGATTCTGGGGTTATGCTTGGCGTGTATGCGGTGGCACATAGACGAAAACTAAGAGGACACCTACCGCTAAAGGGGGAGTGGGGGATTGAATATAGGGCCTGAGGTTTGGTTTAGGGTTTAGGATGGTTTAGGGTTTAGGCTGGGGACTGTATGTAGGGGGTAGTATAGAGATCGATTCCCCCACTCTCCATTAAGGACTAGTAAGGACACGGAAGTGAGAAGCAGTTTCTTCGAATTCGGAATTCGGGGCTTCCTGCGTCGTGCTGGGATTCCCTATTAACACTTGAGTGTCTGGAAGTTCCTCTTTTCCCCGAGCGGAAACAATATCCCATCTTCTTTGGGACGACTCTGGCAGGGTGCCCTAAAAATAGTACAATTACTAATTACCTTTTCGGTGGAATACCGTTATCAGGGTGCATTTTTGGGGGGGGGCAGCGAGTAATTCACACCTTGGGTCTCTAAACTCTGAAGACCTACACCCTGAATCTTTAAGCCCCAAACACTTTCCGAAATCCCCCAACACACCGTGAATCTAGACCCTCAAGCCAGTATGTATTGGTCCTTTGAGTGGCGTTTGCCACAAGGACTTGGATGCACGGCTGCTTGAGACTTGGCCATGAGAAAGGAGTTTGGGGTCCTGAGGTTTGGGTGCTTGGATTCTGCTTGGACCTCTAGAGAAGGAGAGATCATGTGTCTCGACGATAGCCTTAAGGGCAATTTTCTCGCAGAAATCCATACAGATTTTGAAGTCAACGTCTTCCACGAGGATTACTGCTTGGAGCACTTCTCCAGCGAGCACCCTGACGTCGACCTCCGCTCCCGCCCGCGAGCGCTGCGACGTCTGCAGACCGAGGTGGAGCGAGCTAAGCGCTGGAGTCTCAGTAAACGATTCCATTCTCATGGGCTCCCATATTAAATCCCTGTTACTTGGGGCACCAGGGTTGGGCAGTAATTATGGGGGGGGGGCTGTAGTGCAGGAACCCACGATGGTAAGGTCTGTCTGGCTCTCCGCTTTTTTGGGGCCGTTCGCACTGTTATTTGGTCAGGATTCTTTTTCGGACTCCAATTCGGAACCCCCACAAAACGCTAGTTACACTGGAGCGTCTATGTAGTGACAGGGAATTTAGGGATGGGATTGAAGCTGTTGGAATTTAGTGGTTTCGGGGTTCGCGTTCAGGGCTTGGGGGTTGTCTCAACGCTGTCGTTGCAGCGGTGGTTTTGCTGGGTTGCTGTCAAAAACTTGATTCAAGTCACGAATATTGGGGTTTCCTTGTTAAAGTACTGCAGCTTAATTTCAGTGTCTTAACAGTAACTCAGGTTAGCATCAGCCCGTTACTTTGCAGATAGGGTTGTTACCAGAGTAACCGGAGTATCGGATGCAATGCCTTGTTTCATTACCGGCTGGTTGTGCTATGACCGATGGCATCTTGCATATCTGTACTAAGTCGCTGATGAGTTCGGTCGATATTGCGAAAACGCTAAACCCTAAACTAACCCTAAATTTAAACCCTAAGCCCTAAATGGCCCTAACCCTAAACCTTAAACCCTAAGCCCTAAACCTGAAGCCCTAAGCCCTAAACCTTAAACCCTAAGCCCTAGACTCTGAACCTTAAACCCTAAGCCCTAAACCTGAAACTTTGAACCCTGAATGATTGAACAAACGGCAGATGATTCCCCGGCATCCTCCAGGTCTACTTGGAGGTCCATGGGACTTAGTAACTACTTACATCTGGACTTATAACCTGCTTATAATTTCCCTAAATGGGCTAATAGGGGTTACCCCAATTATAAACGGGGTTATAATTCATAATCCCAGTTATAAGTAGTTACTAAGTCCCGTGGGCCTCCAAGTATGAACTGTGGCAATCCTGGATCCTTCACCCTAAGTGTCCAAGTACCCAAAAATTAGGTCCCGTTAAAGGAGATATATAGGGATATACAGGGGCAGGGTATATGGGGTTTAGGGTTTCGGGTTAAGGGTCCAAGTACCCAATATTTAGGCATTTGGGTTTAGGGTAGTAGCAGTGATTATTAGGGACTTGGAGCCTTAGGGACATTAAATGCCTTCATGCATCCTTGCGCAAGTGAAGTTCACGGAGACTTATCCCAAGGTTTAGTGTTTTAGGCTTAGACATTAGGGATCTGGGGTGCGGGAATGTACTCCAAAACTGGCCGTGTTCTTGTCGTAGCCTGGAGTGGAAATATTCTTTCTTGACCCAAAGCTAGCTGGGCTGTGCATGGTGATGTGCCCACAACATTAGGATCGCAAAGTCTAGAGCTACAGACGAGTTTAGCCCTCCAGGGCTTGTGACGGGAGGCAGTAATGCAGAAGCCTAAAGAATCACCAGGATCACTTGTTTAGGGTCCTTATGCTATTGTGTTAGTATACGCTAGCTCTAATTACAAAAGCCCTACAGTCCCCTGGCAACGCCCCAAGCACGTCATATGTTGGCAATCATGAGAAAGCCTGCGCCAGCAGTAAAACGAATCCGTTTCAAGCTTCAATAAGCCGACACATGTGCTGACAAAGTTGCTGTTCGGCGATGTCATGGCCACGGGAAATTGCTAAACCATCTGTACGGTTCACTAAGTTGTTCTACAAAGTACGTGTTGGCTAAACCCTGAACCCTAAACCCCAAACCCTAAACCCTCGACCTCGGGACGCTCAAAAGTCTCAAGCGCCAATGCCATGGGTCCTCTACTACCCCGCAAAATGACCCCTTGATGGGCATGGATTTACCCTACGTAAGCTCCATGGGTTGAAGGTTTAGGGTTTAGGGGTTTAGGGTTTATGGATTTAGCGTTTAGGGTTTAGGGATTGGCCCTAATCTAAGGGTCCAAGTACTTAATAATTACATACTTGGCCAGAGTTTAATTCATAATTGCTATTACCCTAAACCCGAGTACCTAATTATTAGGTACTTCGACTCTTAGGGTAAGTAGGCTTCATAAAGCAGGAACTTTCTGTTGGGCCACCCAGGTATGTCCATGAAGTCACATTGTTTAATTTACCCATGTTTTTCTCACCGCTAACTTAGGCCCTTAACACCCTTTGGTCTCTCACAGTAAGTTCCTCAACAGCAACCCGCCCTCAACCCAAAGCCCCAAAGCCCTAAAACCTTAAACCCACAACCCTTACAACCCCCATTCTAAACCCTGATCCCAGACAAGGCAGGCTGAGTCACAGCAGCCAAGCGGTCGTTGAGGTTGAATCTTTAGTCGAAGCTTCGGCTCTGCCTCATTTGAGCATGTTTTGTTTGTTTTTCTGGGTTTAGGGTTTTGGGGTTTAGTGTGTCAGATTTAGGGTTCAGGGTTGAGAGTTTTGGGTTTGGGGTTTTGGGTTTGGAGGTGGAGGAGGTTGGGGTGAGCACGGTTTCGGGTTCAGGGTTAGGGGCGGGAGGATTTTGAGGTTCAGGGCCAGGGTTAGGAAGTTGCAGCATCGATGTTGCGAAGCTACTTCCACATTTGGGTCCTTGATACTGATATAGGGCAGAGTGTTGGGACAGTGATCTTGAGCAGGGGTTAGGGGGTTAGGGTTTAGGGTTTAGCCCGACCACACCTCAAATGGTGATAAGTGTGGAAATGGTCCCCAAATCACACTTCTCAGGTTCTGGGATTATGTTGACCACACAAAGGAGCATATGACATAGGCCCTAAACCCTAAACCTTGAAGCTAGGGTAGTATATCATATACCCTTAAGGTATCTAGAACCACTTGTACCAGCGGCTCATCATGGCTCATCAGAGGATAACGTGTTACAGATTACATTCTTCGAGCGGAGGCCAGATAATGAATCCTTGCATCAGTTACGCAACCTTTTGTTCACTGCTGCGCGCACCACATTTTGCTTGTGCTTGTTGCTGCAGTGCTCTACATTGCTTGCCTCCTGAAGTTATCCAGCATGTAGCACACGTTTGGGCAAAAGCTTTGGCATGCTGACTCTAATTCAGCATTTGGGTTTTGCGCACCCTCGCTCCTAGGGTATGTTTGGGGTGCCAAGTAGAAGAAAACAGATACATCCAGCCAGATTGTTATGAATGATGCGAGGATGACCACGACTTCTCCTGCGTGGTCACGCGCGCACGGTTCGAGGAGCTCGTCCCTGGGATCCTTGAGCAGTTCTTCATTGGATAATGCTATCTGAAACGGGAGTATGCTACCTTCTGGCGAAATTTTCACCAAATTCCCCCCCTGCTTATGGTAATGAAGGTATACGTACCAGAAGAAAAAACCTACATGAGAAGTCTCAAGTGCGACGGGTAAATCTGAGCCCCGGTGTTTACGGGACGGGCACGAGATCAAAGAACACTGCAAAGCGAAAACGAAGCTTTTCTGTGCGCGCGGAAGGACGTGGAAGCTCCGCAGAAGAGCTCAGTCACGGAAGGGCTATACCTGGACCCCCAAAGTATGTAAAATAATGGCCTTAATTATGGCTACTTTTAAGGGTGTAGGGCTATTATTTTACATACTTTTGGGGTTTAGGTAGTCTAAACTCCTAGCTACTAGTACCTCCCTTAATATTCCCTACAGTATTATACTCTGCAATCTAATCCCTATAGAACCCCTTTAAGGAGTTTAGACTATAGCACATATTAGGTTCGCAGAAGCAGAAGTTACGCAAGGCTTGTACAATACATCATTTATAAGGTGATCAATGGCAGGCGCGTGTTGTTTAAGACCATGGTTCTGTTTCCTGAAGTTAAACGCTCCAGCACTCGTGGCCAATGAAAACCCTGATAAATTCAGAACCTCACTAAACATCTTATCAAAATCCGTGGTAAACAGAACTCAATGCATATCCTATACAAAACCCGCGAGAATCCCATTAAAAGCCCACCTGAACTTTTCGGTGAACTCGCAGTAGGATGGAGTAGAAACAGTTTCAAAGTGCAAGATTTATCTAAACATTAGGTACCCCAATGTACCCCACAGTACCATTTTCCCTTTCTGTTTTGGGGTCTGCTTATCAAAGTTGAACATCAGGAAGAAGCATACCCGTAGTAGTAGTAGTAGTAGTAGTAAAAGGTTACTGGGGAACGTAGTAAAAACACGGTTCAGATGCGAAGGTTCGCGGAAGCACCGCGCAAGCTTCGTGGAATCGCCGCGGAAGCTTCGGTGGCGAAACGCAACCCTCAAGAGGTTATAATAGGCTGTTGTGCTTAGATCCTATCTTTACAGAATCATTGAATATGAAGCAGCTGATAGCCAGCCGTCTGAATAGGAGTGCGTACGACCTCCAGGGAGGAACGGCAGCAGCGGCGGCGGTAGCGGCAAGCGAAAACGTGCGGTCACTGACAGGCAAGCTTAAGTTTCAAGTTGTTCTTACTGAGCCAAGTTCCTATTGGTTCGTGGAAGGACTTCGTGGACCCAAGGGCGCGTAAGACAACACAATGCGTGCGGAAGCTGACCAGACGTCCTCGCGGAAGTAGAGGTCTGAACGACGAATCAGAAATGTCACCTCCGGTAGGAGCCTGGCGTGATTAAAGCTCATACCTCAAAACCGTTTTTGTAGGTAGTTAGGTTCCTACTTAGACTTGTCCGGTGACTTGTTGGTGCTGTATGAAGGCAGGGATCAAAGGTTTATGGTTGAGGGCCTAGGAGTTTCGGATTTAGGGTTTAGTGTTAGGGTCTAGGCTTATTGTCTTCTTGTGTTTATGGTTTAGGCTTTAGGGCTGAGTGTTTGGGGTTTATGCTAGCGACAAGGAGTGAATTCCCAACAGGATCCAATTACCATCTGCTTGCCACAGGTGGTAGGTTGTCACGAATCTAGTCTTTATTGGTTACCCTGCATATGAGGGGCGATTCTCTATACACGAGGGACCCAAAAAGTGATTGTAACTTGGAAAACCTGCCACCTAGCCAAATATTCACCTGCCATCTCGCTCCTTTGAGGCCGAAAAACCAAGTCCCAAGCCCAAATCCTAAATGCCGTGTGGTTAGGGTTTCGGTTTGCGGTTTAGAGACTTGCGCAAACATCATGTTTAGCTTCAGCGTGTTTTACAAAAGCACAATAGGAAATGAACATATAGAATGCTTAAACCCCAAACCTTAAGCCCTAAACCCTAAACCTTGAAAGCTCCGTGTCATGAATTAGGAACCCTACTTCTAGCCCCCCCCCCCACCCTAAAAACCATCACTCTCTGACCCTACACTCTGAAGAAGCTCTAAAGCCCGAAGCCCCCAAACCCCTAAAACCCAAAAGATATCACTTCTTCCATTTTTGTAAGAACCCGATATACCCCTGCAGAAGTTGTATCACCGTTGTATTATTAACACAAGATGCACTGACAAACCAGGCCAGAAAGCATTTCGAAACGTCGCTGCAGCTGATCCAAGAAGCCTTGGATGGCAGTGCCCAAGCTGTTTTGGGCTAAAGGTGTATAGTGCCCTTTAAGTAGATAGAATATGGTTTTGGGCTATTAAAATAAGACCCCCATACCCCATATTCTATCCACTTAAGGGGGACTATAGAGTTTAGGATCCTGGGCATCAAGTTTTAGTGCTTAGGGTTTCAGGGTACAAGGGAGTCAGCATTTTGGACCCTAAGCCCTCACCCTAAACCGTAGTTCGGTCTTCAAAGGTTAAGGTATGGGAATGGTTGCTTGGCAACTATGATGTGCAATTCAAGGGTTCCTAGTGTTTAGGGTTCGAGGGTTCCTTGTTAGGGAGGAGGTGTAAGGTTAGGGGTTATGGGTTTGGGTTTAAGGGTGAGAGACGAGGCTTTTGGGGCTTGGCATTGTTTCCCCAAGAAGTCAGGTACACTAGTCTGGGCCAGTGTATTATGACACGTTTCCATGGTGGAAAGATGATATTGAAAATTATCCATGCATTCTAGGGGCATGTTTTCAAAGTTCGTTGCTGACAAGCTCTTGGGACTTGGAACTTATAAACCACTTACCCTTGCAAGAACGCTTGGGTGGGAACTTCTGGCATGCAGCTCCCTAAACCTCAAACCGTAAACCCTAAACCCAAATATAGCTGCCTGGGCAGATTGTCCACTGGTCGCTCATAGGGAGTCACGGAAGGGATCCCCATACTGCCTCTACTGTGGGGCTTAGGGTTCCGGATAGGGAATGGAGGAACTGATTAGGGTATATAGAGGGTAGATGGAGGGTCTAGTATAATCACCAATACTACAGTGGTTTCCATCTTCTTTTCCATTCTTTAACTTTATGTAACTAGCAAGATTATAGTCACCTTGCCCTACCTCAGCACGCGTGAGATTTTTTGCGCAAGCTTTCTCA
This sequence comes from Symbiodinium pilosum, assembly GCA_905231905.1. Lineage (NCBI taxonomy): Eukaryota > Dinophyceae > Suessiales > Symbiodiniaceae > Symbiodinium > Symbiodinium pilosum. The sequence goes on from CAJNIZ010030846.1 coordinate 32,168, forward strand.
AAAGAGCATCTGTCATTTGAGCCAGCTGCCTAAAAAGCCTAATTAAGCCCTAAGCCCTGAATCGCGTGGCTGTGACATCAAAACACAAGTCCGGAGTCCCAAGCTGCTAGCAGAAGTAAACCTTATATGGACGTTTCCATAAATCCGGGTGGGCCAGGTGGCATTACCAAGAAGGACATCAATGAGGTGCGCCCTACCTGCCTGCAAGTCAAGAGTTGCGTTGAGGTTTAGCGCTTAGGGGCTAGGGTTTGGGGTCAGAGGATCCAAGTACCCAAGCAGTGGAGTTCTAGCCTAAAATGCCTTGCCTGTACACCCTGCGGCCCAGGAATTTGATTGGTTCTGCTGGGGAAAGTAGTGTTAAGCATTGGAAGGGCTAGGCAAGGTCTAGTTCCCAAGTACTATGACCTCGCAGTTTTTTTGTACCCTAACGTTTGGGTACCTTTTACCCTGAGGGTTCGCTTGTTGTGAGCACTCCTAGTCTCGTGAAAGTCAGGGTGTTCCAGTTGGAGGTCAACTCATTAGGGTTCAGGGGGGTTACCCGAAACCCTGAACCCTGTCTTAATTTATGAGCACGTCGGCATGGTTGCATTGTGTCGTCAAGCGCCAGCTTCTTGCACATTTCCCCTCAGGGGCAGTTTCCAAAAATGTGGGCCCAGTATATGCTCTCAGTAGACTGGAACCCTGATTGCGGGGACTCGCCGTAAAGAAGCGAACACCAGTTGATGGAAACCCCTAAACCCTAAGCCCCTAAACCCTTAAACCCCCTGAACTGATCCTTGGGGGGGATCTCTACAGACCATAGGTTAGCGTCTAGGGCTCAGCAAAAAAAAAGGAGCCCTTGCATAAACCTTGCATATCACTGACATTTGTAGGGCACCCCCCATTTTGCCAGTTTTTGCAAGTCGCCTTTGAATCCTAGACGCTAAACCCTTAAACCCTAAACCCTCCAGGGAGACCCTTCGCAGAGTCAAATATTCCAATGGGTTGTCTGACCTTGGGTATAGGCCCTTATATAGCATTTAGGGTTTATGGTTAGGGCCCCTCAGTAACCACATTATCCATGTATCTTGTCCATTTGTTTCTCCATCATGGTCCCTATAGATCCTAAGCACACGCTCCTGTTCTTCCCGTTGATGCCTTAGAAAATCCTGATATATGGCTACCCGCCTCAGCCCTAAACCCCAAACCCAAAAGCCCTAAACCCTACACTCTCAAGCCCATGCAAACTTACCATTACTTAGGGTTCCACCGTTTCCTTAATTTTAAGATGTTAAAGTCCAAAATCCGCGCCCAAATCCTAAGTAATGGTAATAAACCCCAAACCCTAAACCCCGAACCCTAAACCCTAAACCCTGCATCCTCAACCTTAACCTACGGGTTGCACAGGGCTTTGCTTTGCCAGCTCTGTACTTTGAGCAGTGCAGTATAGGGATGAGGACTTGGGATTTATAGGGCTTAGGATTTAGTTCTTCGGGCTTCGGGCTTTGGGTTTTAGGTCTTACAGGGTCAGGAGCAGCTGCTCCATCAGAAGAGCATTCGAGGTGACAACATGTAAGCGATAAGTGTGCTACCGCCGCGTTACCGGCTGAGTGACCCTCACGTTTATGTTCCCTGCCGAAACCCTAAACCCTAGAAGGAACCGGCGAACAATTAGCACGGCAATCAATGCAAGTCCTCTTGAGACTGCGAGTATGGCTATATTTGGACCATTGGTTCTCTCGCCTCAGGCTTGGATATGCTCATCTTGACCCATGCTTTCAGGTATACGTAGGCCCTCATTTCACACGCTGGATTAAAAATCCTGGGCATGGCATCCTAAGCCCGAAGCTCCAAACCGAAAGCACTGACCCCCAAGCACTTCCTCGAGGCCTAAGCCAGAAACCTTAAACCCAAAGCCTTAGACTGCCCTAAGCTACCCAAAACCCCTGTAAGCCCTAAGCCCTAAACCCATACTCGCAAAAGGTGGTCCTGGTGGGTGGATGCGCGCGCATCCCTAAATTGAAGGAAGCGACCTGAGTTTAGGGTGCAGGGATTTAGAGCTTTGGGATTCGGGCCTAGGGATTGGTAATTCCCCAAACTAGCATGGAACCTCCATCAAGGGGCTTTATGGAAGGTATGTAGGGATTTATAGAGCGAAGGGTCTATACTCACCCAAGTTAAGACGCAAACTCCTAGACTAAACTTGTTTAAGGACAACGATGTTTATAGCACACCCTTTTGGGGCTTTCATGTCAGTTTGGGAGAGGGCATTTGAGGAGTCAAAGGCTAGGGTTTAGGGTTTTAGCATGTCTTGAAATGCAGATTTGGGTCTAATTAGCAGATGCTGAGGATGCCCTGAACCCCAAAAGGTATGTAGAATATCTGGCTTTTGGGCTGTTGTTTAGGGTTTTGGGGCTTTTTTTCCACCTACTTTTGGGGTCCAGGCCAGGATCTAGTGTGTAGGGTCAAGGTCGAGTCTTGTCTTTCTGAGGTTAGGGTATTGGTTTGGGGGATTCAAAGTATACTGGAACGCAAATGGGTAGTTACAAGTGGGGCTATGTTCAGGATAGGTGTAAACACCTTAAGCCTTAAACCCTAAACCCCAATGAATCCAAAGCCTCAAAGCCTTACATAAAATCCTGAACCCTAAATCACCCTGTAGCGACCCGTGAACCAGTAAGTAGGGCCTGAGTAGGGTTAAGGGTGTAGATGCTTAGGACATAGGGTTGAGGGTTAGGGCTGGGTGATGATTCTCTAGGGTTAGGGCGCAGTATCAACGACATGTTTCCAACATGCGCCTGAAACCCTAAACTCTAAACTCTAAACCCAATGTTGCCAACATGCGCCTGTAAGGGAAGGGGTTGATAGTCCTTCAAGCTGGAACCTCTAACCATCACCAAACTCCGAAAACCGTCACCCTGAAACTCTCGAACCCTAAATCCTAAACCGTCAACCCTAAACACTAGACCCTGACCCTGGGAAACTTATCATAGAAGAGTAGAGCCCAGCAGAGTTGACGACCCTCAACCTTAGACCCTAAGCCTTAAACCTTCAAGTCTAAACCATAGACACTGGACAACTTTTCATCGAAGAGCAGAATAGAGTAAACCCTTTAAATGCGGTTTAGGGTTCAGGGTTTAGGGTTTAACTCTTGGCGGAGCTTGCCAATCTGGGGGGTCCCCTGATTTAACAGGACCTTACCGGGAACCCCCAAACAGGGAACCCCAAGAATGAAGTAGGAAGAGTTTGGGTTTTAGGGTTCAGCAAGTATACAGTAGGAAGATAGCAGGAGAATAAGGATTTCTGTAGGCAGTTTCCCAATAATTCTGCTCCTACAGGGTGTAGGGTTTGGGGCTTAAGCCTTTACGGCTTAGGGTTTAGGGATTGAGATTTAGGGTTCAGAGTTGGGGTTCCCTTTTTTGGGGGGTTCCCACGTTTAGGGTTTAGGGTTTAGTGTTGTAAGCCCCTGTTTTAAGGCTCTAGACCTTGGCCCTGGGGGCTTTTATTGTTCTGAATGGAGGCTGGGCACACATGAGCCTAAAGGGGATTATATAAGAGATTATAGAGGATTACAGAGGGTTTTTTGGTTAGGGTTTAGGGTTTAGGGTCTAAACTCCTTAAAGGGGGGTCGTATAGGGGAGTACTATAGGGGTTATTAAGGGGGATATTAGGAGTTTAGATTATGACACACATGAAATGTGTACTACACTACGGTTTAGGCATAAGGGCCTCTAGGGTTTACGGGTTTCTGAAGACATAAACTTGATACCTTCAGACTCCAAAACTGTACTTGTGGTAAGGTTTGCCAAATTTTCATGTTTGGGCAGATGTCGCAAGTATTGACTCTTTTTTTTTAAGCCGGCTCACATTAGACCATTATAAGCCCCGAAAGTGATTCCTTCACCTCGAGAAGCAACATCCCGCCACCTCTTAAAACTAGACACTCCGGTGGGGGCCGAAATGTCTTGGGTTGCACATCGAATGTCGGGGGGCGGGTGGTGCCCACACATAGAGTCCAATGATAAGCCCCTGAGCCGAGCCCCAAACCATAGATCGCCCCAAATTCTGCCTGAGACCCGTCAGGCCTTCAGTTTTAGGGTTTCGTAAAGCTTGGTCAATAGCAAGCTGGATGACGAAGACATCGCCTGCAACTTCAAAGATGGCATACTTTTCGCTCTGATGGTCCATACCTTATGCCCCAGGCTTGTTGTCTTCGACGAGCTCACCCCGGCTAAGGCCGACGACACCAAGCAGATCAGGCGGAACTGGCGTATCATCAACGAAAGGCTACCGCCCTTCCAACGAAGTGCTGAATTAGGTCCCCTTTTGGTGTGGGGGGGAGGTTCCCGGCTTTGAAAGATCTGGCCTTTGGTTAGCTAGGAATGAAGGAATGGATCCTTATAGTAGTACTTATAGAACACCATTGTAACCCCAATATATACTTTATAATCCCCATAGTTTCCATTTTTTCCATTATCCGAATATAACCCCAATACATACCCTCTAATCCCCATAGTTTCCATTTTCTTTTTCACTCCTGCAGTCCCAGCTAACCAGAGGCCATCGATGTGACGAAGGGAATCTCTCCAGACAATTGCTCCATGTTCGGAGGTCCGTATAACAACAGGCAGTGGTTGAAAGGTATGTAGGGCAACCCGGATAGGGATGAATGATGAATACCCGAATATGGCTCGGACACTCGCTGGAACCATTGTAATGTAGACCCATGATTCATAACCCCCCTGCTTTCAACGGCCTTAATATTAATATGCCTATTAATCCCGATTAAGGGGAGGGGGTTCATTAATCAGGGGTCTGGGTTACCCTAAATCCTAAACCCTAAAAAGAACTCTGATTCCTCCTTCTATGGTCTCTATGCTGTTGAAGAGCTCACCATGGCGCAGAGGGGCACTGCTGTGCAAGTTTCAAAGAGGGCTTAGGATTTGGGGATTTAGGGCTTAGGGCTTAGGGTTTAGGCTAGCCACTTGGTATAGAACAGTGACAAGGAACCGCCTAATCCCCTTTTCCTTCACATTTTTATCTGGGGCCCCTATGGTTTCCGCTGCTTCATTCCTTACACTTCGCACATGCTCTAACCCCTAAAATTTCAGACCAGCGTTACCATCCAAAACCGTCACCTCTGCCGCAGGAAATGATCAAGGAATTCTTTGACAACAAGGCTGCCGAAACCCTATGTAGACCCTACACACCAAACCCTAAAACCTTCAGATCGAACTTGAGCAGTGCTTTGGCTAGCTTGGGTTTGTCTTTTCAAGGTTGACGCCGACCATCTGGGTGTAGGGTTTATGGCTTGAGGGTTTAGGGTTCAGGGGCTAAGCGTTAAAGATTTAGGGTGTAGGGGCCATCTCGAAAGCGCCCTGGGAAGACTCAGACTACACAGTCTGAAGATGGGACCATATAGGGTTCAATGCTCTTGTCGGGGAGGGTAACCTTATTAACTTAGGGCTCTAAGTCAATTACGTACAGTGGGCACCAACTCCTTTAACTGGTATCTACTTTGCGCTATTCTGAGTCATCCTTAGGATAAAGTTTGGCAATTGTGGTTCAGCAGACCCTAAACCCTGAACCCTTGACCCTGAACCGTAATCCCTGAACCCTCAAGGCTTCGACCAAAAAAGAATCCTCAACGCTAAACCCTAAACCATACACTGCGTGTGTCTGGTGCGTGGATGTCGGCTTGGGCTTGGAGACTGTCAATCTTTTTCACACAAGAAATTGGAAACGTGCTGTTGATGCTTAAAAATCCCGCATGACCGTAGAAGACCATAAAACCCTAATCCCTAAACTCTAAACCTTAAACCAAAGACCATAATACATTGATTTTGAAGAGTTGAGGTGCTGCAGAAGCGCGTGCAAAGATTTTGGTATCCGCTACCAGATCACAGCTATGCCACGGGACTTAGGGGGCGTCTTCTTTGAACCCTAGATGTTCCCCGTCAGTTCAGGTATTTCTAAGAATTATACACGCGTAATTCTAACGAGGCACGTTATCGTTCAATTGTCAGGGTTACAAGAAGCACACGAATTTGGATATGTACCATGCGCCTTGCAGGGAAGAATCGTTAAACCGTCAATCCTGGACCCTAAACCCTGGACCCTAAATCCTAGACCTAACCCCTAAACTCTACATCCTAGACCTTAACCCTAGACCATCCTAGACCCTAAACCCTAAATCTTAGACCTAAGCCCTAGACCCGAAACCCTAAGCCCTTAACCGAACAGGAGATTTTATGACCTTGTCACCCACCAACACAGCCCTCGACCCTGAAGCGTAAGCAGAACCTATAGGGTCAAGAGTTTAGGTTTTTCGTTGGGGGACATCCTTGTCTTTGGGGGGTTGGGTATCATAACGGGCTTCAAATGCAATCTGGTTTATCTACTTGTTTGTTTATGTTCTCTTTTTGGCCTCTCACAGAGCTACGGCATTCTCAAGCTGAACCTACAAGTGCTTGGGCTTCAAAAGTAGCCAACACAACGGTGCAAAACCCCTAAAAGAACAGCCCAGGAGGCGATTAGTCTACATACTTGAGGGTCCAAATAGTAACTAGGCTTGAGCTTTTTGACTATCCTTGTTATACGCATTGGTCAGTCATACTTGCGCAGCACCCATGACGCCTCCGGGCCAGCCACCAGGATATGAGCTATAGTCTAAATTCCTAGTATCCCCTTATTAAACCCCCATAGTGGTCTCCTAAAAAATCCCCAATAGAACCACTCTTTAAGGAGTTTAGACTATAGCTCACATCTTCCCGCGGCCGAAGACACCGCCAGAGTCAGTGCCAACGTGACCACCAAAAGCTGAGCGGTTTAGGTTTTCAAGGTTTGGGGTTTAAGGTTCAAGGTTTGGGGTTTTAGGTTCATGGTTTGGGGTTTTAGGCTTAAGGTTTGGGGTTTAAGGTTTAATTAAGCTTGCGGGTTCAGGGGTTAGGCTTTGGGGTTTACCCGCCCGCCCGTGCACGTGGGGCGGAGCAGTTGCAGAGCCTACCAAGGGGAGCACCGAAGTAGGGACCCCCTAAACCCTAAACCCTATAGACTCCCAAACCCTATAGGGTTCAGGTTTTAGGGTTAGACTCCTAAACCCTATAGGGTTCAGGTTTTAGGGTTAAACTCCACAACCCTATAGGATTCAGGTTTTAGGCTTAGGGGCTTAAGCCCTAAGTCCTCAACCCAAACTTCTAGATCCTAAACCTTAGTAGTAACTCAAGGGAAACTCCTCATGCAGTGATGCTAAGGACCCCAGGATTAAGGGCGCATGCTAGCGGGCCATAGTTCCAACCCTTTGATCATAGTATCCCCCTCAGGAGCCAGTAAAACTTCCATTTCTAGAACCAAACTAGGATTATCCGGGCCCTAATCTCTAAACCCTAAACCTTGAGCTTTTAAACCGTATCTCAGTACAGTACGGGGCCAGGGTCCATCAGAAAGTTTCAGTTTACCCTAAACTTGGGTGTTTTTTGGAGATACCCATGAGGATTTAGGGGCTAGGGGTTAGAGTTCAGGGTTTTAGGGTTTAGGGTTCAGGGATCTGATTTTTGGGGATTTTTGGGTTCCGAGTGCTTAGCAATAGTTTTCGTATCCAAGTATACAAAGAGCCGGAATCTCCCAGTAAGTCCACTCTGAATCCTCAATCCTCAACCCAGAAACTAGAGCCTGGACCTTAAACCCTAGGACCTAAACCCTAACCCTAAGGCTCCAAATAGCCCAATGTAGGTCATATTTATAGACTTTGGGGCCCAATGTAGGTACTATTTATAGACATGGAGCCCTAGGGTAACACTAACTCCTAACCCCCAACCAGGAGCTCAGGGTGGGCAGTGATGCCAATGAGGACGTAGCCAAAGGAGCCGCCTGTCAGGCGTGTTGTTTGTTTGTGGCTTTCTTCCTTTGCCTTTTGACGGGTGCGGACGGGGGGGTGAAGGCTGTGTAGGGTTTAGGGTTCAGGGTCTTCAAGGTTTAGGGTCTGGCTTTTTTCAGGGATTGTCGGTGCTCGTGCTAGGTGCGGCTGCTTCTGTGGGTTGGAGGCTTTAGGGTGTTTCATTACTTTGAGGACAATCTCTAGAGCCGGTATGCACGCCACTATACCAACCAAGCAAAACACATGCTCAACCAAGCAACACACATGCATGCAATCACACACAGACACAGAGGTGCCTCCGCATCAAGCACTTTTTTGTTGATTTCGTTTTTAGGTTCTTTCCCAAAGTAGGCCACGCCGAAAAGGATGCAACTTATTTGAATGTGGATCCTAGTATACATGCATACATGGGTGCATCAGGGCTTGTAGGAAGCTGCTTGGATGGCGGTAAGATTTGGATGTAGGGTTTATAAAAATGTGTATAGGGTCCGTATCCGGTGTTTTGTGCGGAGTTTCGTGCTGGGTTTTGCGTTTTGCTCGTGATGCTAAATATTTTTTATTTAGTTTCAAATGGAGGGTTTAGGGTTTAGGGTTGCAGAGGCGGATTGTATTTCTGGTGAGGGCTTTCAATGCCTTTTAAGAAAGGGATAATAATGTGTCCATGATTTGTTGAAAGAGGTCTATCCAAAGATCAGAACAGCGGCTATTTGGGGGTGTAGGGTTTAAGGTTCAGGGGCTACTTGGGGATTATCATGGTGTCGGGTTCAGCGGCTCAATGTACTCCGCATGGGGTCTCAACCCTAAACCCTAGACCCTTTTCAATGAGCAGTATAGCGGGCCAATACCTGCAGTTTGAGGCAGTGATTTTGACAGTTATTTACTGGGCAATTCAAAGCGACATCACTGTGGTTTATATAGGGAGTAGTACCGAAATGGCCTTAAATTGGGAATTGAAATTATTCTAAATTGCCTTGTATCATTCCAGTCTATTACATGAGGCACTCAGCTTCTTGGCGGGTTGCATACGGGTGTGGTCAAGGAGTTGGATTTAGCTCGCTCGAATAAATCCAACACATGATGCGTGAAAATCAAACCCAAAAATCAACCCAGTGAACCGAAACCCTTAAGCCCTTGAACCGAAATCCTGAACCCTCAAGTTCAGAAGATAGAGTCTGTATAGGGCCCAGAAGCAAAACACGAATCCCTGCAGAAAAGCACTGGACGTGAGCCTAATGCAATTTAAATTTCTGTAAGCCGAGACTAACCGGCCCTTAAAACCCCCTTAACCCTAAACTCTAAACCCTAAACTTTAACCTTAAATCCTTGATCCGAAACCTAGGAACCTCGACCTCTCAAGCCCGAAGCCCCCCAAAAAGTTCGCCCCAACCTGAATGTAAAAATCCTCAACGGTTCACGGTTTTGGGATTAAGCCCTAGTTCTGCTACCTCTTTCATGATGCAATTGGTGGTATGTTTTTTCTACCAGTGGGAGATGGTTTGAGGATTAGACAAGCGGACCAGAGAGGGCCAAGCACTAGCCTTCATGCAATGGCCCCACCCTAGTCCCCTTGCCTAGCCTTACCAAGGCCTTACGTTTTTTCTTGGATGTTCAGGATATCTGCAAGCTACTTAGCACTGTACGTATAGCTCAGTTATGAGAGCCTTAAGGCCAGCAGTGTGATACAACTGGCTGAGAAAATGCAGTTATAACTGGGTTAGAATCACATTGAACCTCCACGTACCCTTGAATACGAATTTCTGCTACAGTCCATTCAAGTGTAAGCCCCAAACCTTTCATGCGTAGTTTCCATAAATGGGATTTTGGGTTTAGGGTTGGGGGGGCTTCAAAATAGATGTTGATAGATGCGGAATTTTGAGCATGAGCGGTACCATTTTGGAAGTCCTCAGAGTACACGTGATAGCATATTTGGGTCCATATTCGCTCCCATTTAGGGAGCCTACCATATCATCTACCACATCATAGCTAATGACGCCTGGTGTTTCACGAGCGCGCTCCGCAGCTTTTGCACACGCCCAGCTTCTTGTGCGCAGTATCTTTCATGCCTCGCAGCCCCTTTCCAGACGAGATGGGTTCTTGGGTGCCACGTGAGGTTACTGTTTGCGGGGCAGCACTTCAAGCTGCTAGCCCTGGACCTTTCCCGGCACAGTCTCCGGCACCGTGTCTGCGCAGCAGCTCACTATTGAAGCTTGCATTGCGCGGCATCCATGCCGGAACCAGAATAACATTCATTTTGGCGTTTTTCGGAGTACCAGACCATCCATGCCGGAACCAGAATAACATCCATATTCAAGTGCTTGCGATTCCCGGAACCATAATAACATCCATATTCCAATGCTTCCAATTACCAGAGCATCCAGGCCGGAACGGGGGATTCAGTGTTTACACTTTGCCAGTCGTAGGAAGTCTTTTGAAGACGATGCAAGCTACAGGCTACGCAGATGGTGCTCTGGCGTTGGTCAGAGCCGCAGCCAAGCAGAAAAAGAAGAAGAAGATGCCACTTGTGCACGTGACGCATAACACGAGGCCACTGCGCAGAAATCAGCACAAAGCCGCTTCTAGTCTTGCTGGCACTCAGCAGATTGATCGGATATGGATGCATGCCAAGGTCAGAAGCCCAGAAGCTCTTAACAGCAAAAAGTAAAGAGAAAGGGAATGGCTCGAGAAGCGAACTTTGACCGCATGTGGAAGTATATCCGCCACTTTCAGTGGAGACGCTCAAGGGCGGATCTTTTTGCAGCCTTGGCAACATTGTGTGCCGCCACAACGAAGGTTACGCTGTCCCTTAAGGACCAATTACAAGGATTCCGCCCCTCCACTTGATGTAAATTTTTGTCTCGTACTTCCGTTTCCCATAGTTCGTCACTTCCAAGCAAACGTGTGTGCGCCCAAACGCACGTCACGTTGGGGATCCCTAATTTCCGGAAATCTCCATTTTTCTTTGAGGTTGAGCCAAGAATGTCGCGCTGCATGACAGTTCACAGCGAGTTAGCAACTGCAACCAGCCGTTAATTCGCCCCGCTGCTTGTGACAGGCGGCAATCTTGTGCGGCAGTCTGGGAGGTGGTGTTCAGGACTTGCTGCTGCCGCTTGATTGCAGTTTTATTTAACTTAGTTCTTTGACAAGATACGCCTCACATCTCACACTGCAGATTCACATGGTCAAATGGCAAGCAAAGCAAGAACTGGGATTGTATGGGGGTTATACAGGGATGGCTCCCGTGCAATATTATCCCCATCAAGAACCTGCCAAGAAATAAAAACAATTTCAACATGTTCAAAATCCTGATCAGACAGCGTGACATTTCAATATCACGGATACCCTATGGGGCCCTTCAGATTTGGGGCCTTATGCCAGTGCAAATTTCCTCAATTCTTATATGAGCTATAGTCTAA